>CAUYQG010205941.1:0-15949 GCA_963574415.1 Tarsius wallacei | reverse complement strand
GAGACCCGCCTGGGCAACTTGGCGAGACCTCATCTCTACAATAAATCAAAAAATCAGCTGGGCATGGTAGCGCGTGCCTGTAATTCCGGCTACTCGGAAGAGTGAGACTCCAACTCAAAAAAAAACACAAAAACGAAAGCTGCTCCCCTCTCTGGACAGGGCCACAGGGCAGTTACATAAAACAAAGGAAAAAACTATTATTCTTCTGATAAATGTGGATTCGATTTTGGCATTAAGTCTGGGTCCTGAAATGTAATGAGAAGGCCAGCCATTTCTTTTTGGTTTTGATGAATAGAAGACTGTACCTTTCACCTTTGAACTCTGACCGTAGCATCATACTCCACTCCGAAACATTCATCTTCCTTCAAATTTTCTCAGAATGTTTTCCCCAAAGCCTTCTCTTTTCTTTCCTAGATCATTTCTGAGACTTGGAGCCTCTTGTGTCTGGTTTGTCCTTACCAGTGAGAGCACTGCTATTAACGTGATTGGTGAAAATGAGATCAGCACTCTACAGGTAGAACCGGAACATTATGATAAATTACAGGAGAGGTAGCCAGTTTAGGAAGACACACTTTCCAAGTTTATAACTCACTCCAACCTTATGATATAATACATTTAGGGGTGCTCTTCAACTTTCGTTTGAATTTGTGTAAGCTGATGATAAACCACAATTATTCTGTTTCAAAGGAGAAGGACCACAAAGCATCTTTGGCCACCAAAGAGCTCAGCGCTTACAAAATATTTTGATGAGCTAAGTGTAAATGAATCAGAAAACATACGGGTTGAATTTCCCCCATTATACTCATGGGAGGATGAGAGGCCTTTATTTCTTTTTTAAAAAAACGAGAACAAGAATGCGGTGGACAAACAGGGTTTAGGTTTTCTGAATCAAATATTAGAAACGAGTTCAAGAGATTTTTCTGAGTCTGAGTGGACAAAGTGTTATTTGCTCATTCCTTATTTTTTCATTTGCTTTGGCCTTCTTGGCCTCTACTTGTGGGATCCCAAAGAGAGAATGAGTAAACTTGAGTATGCCAACTTCAAAGGTAAGCATCTATTTTAGGAACGTCTTTAATAAAAATCCAAGTGTTTAGAGGTAGCTATATGTCATTTCTGAGACTTTGATGTGAGTAGTAAAAATGAGATCAGCACCCTTCAGGTAGAACTTGAATATTATGATAAACTATCTCACAAGGAAAATTTTTTCTTTGAGAATGTCATTGATGTTTCCTTTCAAATGACATTTGATGGTCAGATAGTATTGACAGCAGATTGCCTTTAGACAATCTTTTCTTTTTCTCGTTGTCTAATCACCTCTTAATTTTCTCATTTCTTCACTCTTCTTGGATGCACTAATCTACCTGAAGACAAGTGCCCTGGTCATTTGCACTTTCTTCTAACTTCCTGAAGATCCCCTAGTGGAACATTCCATAGATATGGCTAAGCCCGGATAATCAAAGCTTATATGAAGTATAACAATTAAGTTTGCAAACTCATCCTAGAAAAAGTGCTACATACCTCATTGCCGAATATCACCATGGTCACCTTTGAAGCACTCCCTTGGGAGTTTGTGTGCCAATGCCAGCGCCTAGTCTATCTGTCAAAGCGATTTTGGAATACTTTTTCTGGAATGGTCATCAAGGTTGTTGTCATATTACCTTGGTGTCCTGCGTGTCATCAGAATGTCTTCCTTCAATATCTCCTTTATCTTCGGAAAAAGTCATTGGGGGCCAGATCAAGTGAGTAGGGAGGGTGTTCCAAGACCGTTATTTGTTTAGTGGCTAAAAACTCCCTCGTGGACAGTGCTGTGTGAGCTGGTGCATTGTTGTGATGCAAGAACTCTTTTGGGACCATTTTTGTGCACACCTTTCTCATGACAAGATTTTCAGTTAAGATTTTCCTGTTTCTTTATCGATGTTTGTTTAGTCTGCTATGCTTCTCACACACACAATTCAACAAATTTTTGCAATGTTTTCATCAGTTCTGCTCATTACTGGACATCTTGACTTCTCTTCATCGGTGATGTTTTCTGTCCCCTAAATACAAATGTTATTATTATTATTTTTTTTTGGTACACTGCTGTTTTTCTTCATGGCATTAGCCCCATAAACTTGGACTAACATGTCCCTGATTTCACTTCCACTCTTGTCAAGTCTAACAAGAAATTTAATGTTTGCTCATTACTCGAATTCAAGCTCTGACATTCTCATGATGACACACAAAAACAAGCAACAACAATAATGAATACCACTCAACAAGACACCCCCACATGTCAACATGAATACCACTGTGAGTCACTGGTATACCAACGTTATGAAACCTTACTGAGTAGTTTGTGCAGTGCTGCCAACGTAAGCACACGGTGGCAAGCTTGCAAACTTAATTGTCAGACCTCTTATTTTTCTACTATCTTCCATAGTATCTGAAGAGTATATGTTAATTTAGCTTTTAAAATTCGCTTGAACTATGGTCAAATCTCTTTTAGCTGGAGAAATTTACTAAATTTAGATCTAAATCAATCTCCTTTGCTAAATTTACTCCTTTATTAAATTTAAACCTTATCAACATGTGTAAACAATGAAAAATATAAATTCCAGCAGCAGAGATTGGGTTTCCAAAGATCTGGCCGGTCACCATGTTGCTCCACTATGATAAATTATGTTAATATCCTCAATTTTTCTCACTTCTTTGAATCCCTGCCCCTTGTCATGTGACTTTTCAGCTTTTCCCACCAAAGAAGTGGAGTGCATTTTCCTACCACTTGATGTGAGTTTCTGTGTAGTTACTTTGACCAATGGAATATTAGTAGACATCAAATGACTAAAGATTTGAAACGATTGCTCCCTTGCATGCCTTCTGTCATCGTGGGAAGAACATGCCCAACTAGCCTAGGACAAAGCTGCAGTGTCAACTATGGAGCGGTGCTGCCCCAGCCAGACTGCTGCTGACAAGCTCTGATTAGAGCCCCTGACTCCCAGCTACACCCAGAAACAGGAGTGACCCATTCAAGATCAGTAAAGTCATCTATCTGAGCTTAGTGAGATCAACCAGCCCCCGTCTGATCACCAACGCATGAGCTAAATAAATGCTGAGTGTGGTATGCCACTAAGTTTGCGTCCTTGTTTGTTATGCAGCATTACTGTGGCTGTGGGAGATGGATACACCCCACTATATCCCCATCTTTTGCAGCTACAGAGGAGCTTCCTCTGAACAGTTTTTTTTTTTTGTTTTTTTGTTTTTTAAATCCATATCAGCTGGGCGCTATGGCTCAAGCCTGTAGTGCCAGCAATCTGGGGGGGCCAGGCGAGAGGATTGTCTGATTCTAGTGGTTCGAGACCAGTCTGGGCAACATGGTGAGACCTCGTATCTACAATAAATCAAAAAATTAGCCGGGCATGGTAGTGTGCACCTGTAGTTCCGGCCACTTGGAAGGCTGAGGCGGAAGGATCGCTGGAGCCCAGCAGGTCAACACTGGGGTGGCCATGAGTGTGCCACTGCACTCCAGCCAGGGCAACAGAGTGAGACTCCAACTCAAAAAAAAAAAATGTCCACATCTGTAAATCCTCAGGAATCACATTACTTTTTAAACAGATCTGGCTGTCAAGAAAAACTTGAACAAATAAAAGGTATCAAAGCATCATACTTGTACCCCACAAACATGTACAATTATTAAGTGTTAATTAAAAACAAAACTCATTTTAAAAATAGTAGACTACGAGGCACCTGGCAAAAGCTTCAAAACTAACATCTTGGTTCAATGATCAAGTTTCTCTAAATCTTCAAGGCAACCTAAAGCTATACTTACCTCCTATGTCCTTGGTAACAACCCTGCAAGGTCGATCAAGTATTACTACCTCATTCCCTGTGCACCTTCATGTTCTGAATGCGTCACATGTAATAACATGTTTATTTTCACAGCTGTGCTGTGGGCTAGAACATACTGATTACGTCCTCACTGATGGATGCCAAAACTCGTATCAAGTTTATACCTATTCTATTCTATGAGCTAGTAAAATTTTGTATGCCCATTTACTAAGCACGTCCCATGGTCTTCACATGTATTATCTCTAATTTTCACACTGATCATCTGAGCCAGGAATTCTACATAAATAGCGTATTTTACAAATGAGAAAACCAGGAGTCGGTTATGTTAACTATCTTGCCCAAGGTGACACAGATAGCATAACCATGCGGAGGAATACATAGCTTCAAGAATCTATACAACTTAGCCCTAGTTAGATGAATTACTATATTGGAAGCCAGGACGAGTGTAGTCTTCCTGTTAGTGAGCTTTGCTCTCGCTGTTCGGCTCATAGAGGCCATCAATATTAATCTTACATAGTGCTAGGTCTGAGTCGCCTCCTTTGCAATATCAAGGAAAACAAATCCCAAAGCCAGTTATTTAGTCCACAAAGACCTTAAAACAGACCCTCTGTGCATTGAGGTAGCTATTTCACACCGGTAAGTAAAAATCCAGAAAGTTCCAGGGTTCCAGCTAAGGGCCTATGCTGTTTCTTTCACAATGGACCTAGATGCCGTCTCAGAGAGACATGAACAATATTTAATAATAAAACTTCAAAGTGGGTGTGTCTCAAGCATTTACTGTGCTTTGCTGTGAACAGCATTTCCCCGCAAAACCAGGGAACAAAAATTAAAGAAAATTTACCTTCTTCTCTCTTCTTAGTCATTGTATCAGAATATTTTCTTGTACTTCAGCCCACAGTTAAGTGTTAATTTTTTTTCTTGTTATTAAGGTTAACATCCCAAATTTGCTTTCATTTTTCATCTCTTTGAGTCCCCAAATTGGATCTGTGATGTGATATCAGAGGATCTTGTTGGAATACGGCACTCTGGCTTCCTGAAGCATTGTCGGTTAGACCTAAGGGCCTATGCTGGGATTAACTATCAGCCAGGAGTTTAAGAAATAATTTAGCTAATGACCTTGAAACAAAAGTATGAATTAGGCAGGCAAAGTCTGGATAACACAGGAACTGGACGATTAAAATATGGTAAGTTGCCTTAGAAACTATGACTGCAAAATTCATTGGTACATTTTAATTAATTTGGTTAAGATAATTGGGTGTGATAATTAAGTACATTTACAGGAAGATCATTTAAAAAGTATGTCAGCAAGTGTGCAATTTGCATGAGTATATGTAAGAATCTAGATAATTACCGTGCTACTTGTGAAACTCATAATAGCCTTCTAATGATCTACTAAGCAGGGTACTCTATACTTAAGGAAGCAAAGTATTTCACTAGTTAGGGCATGACCTGTACTCAGTAGATTTTGATAAATACTAGACTTTATGATGCTGGAGAAATTAGGAAAACATAATACTGTTTGTGAATGAATGAACGAACACATGGTCCTGGTGTTATGCCTAAATAAGAATTTGAATTACAGCCAATATAGAATATCATGGATATTAAGTAAGGAGGCTGCATGTTTAGCCTCAATTTTAGAAATGAGATGGAAAGAAGTCCAGAGGTTCTCAAGCTTAAGTAGAATCTTTGCAACTTATTTTCCATAGTAATCCCAAAATAGAAGAAAGGCACTCCCCACCTTCAAGCTTCTTCTGGGCATGTGGAATGCAGCACCTGGAATCACCAGTTTCTTTCACATGCTATGCCAACATGGCTGCCATGAATCTAGGACATGTGCACATGGTGACTTTTCCAGGAGGGATGAGATCAAGGATGAATCTAGAGGTTCTTGAAGTAGCAGAAGAACAAAGATTCAAGAGTTGGACCAAGTTTCAATTTTGGTTGTTTCTTGCTAGTTTTGTGATCTTGTCAGGTTATTGGACTTCCCCGAGCTTCAGTTTTATGACTCACAGAGTCTAATAATACTTACCTCTGAGTAACATTGCTTTAGAACTAAATGAAATAATGTTTATAAAATGGCAAACTGTGAGTGTGACTCTGTATTAGTAATTTTCTTCATTTCCTTCTCACTTTCTCTTGTTACTGAGGACTGAGTCTTGATCAACTTTGTATTCCCTTTTAATACCAACCCCTGTCCCAGTCCTTCATGGAGGATTCAATAAATACTCACATTTGAATTAATGAGCCAATGGAAGTGGTTATGATGACTTTGAAAGTGATCTCTAATGTGTGACACAAGGAATTGGTAAAATTAGCTGGGGCAAACTGTGCTATTTAGAAAGCCCGGTTCACTTTTTAAAAACAAATATCTACTTTGAATTGTGGTCAAATATATATACCACCAAATTTACCATTTTAAGCATTTTTTAGTATACAGTTTAGTGGCATCAAATACATTCACATTGTTGTGCAACTATCAATGACCACCATTGATCCCTAGAACCTTTTTCATCTTGAAAAATTAGAATTCTGTACTCATTAAACAATGCCTCCTAATTTCCACCCTCATCTTCAGCCTCTGGAAACCTTTGTCTCTGTGAATTTGACTACTCTATAATTCATATGTGTGAAATCATACCATATTTTTTTGTGACTAGCTTATTTTACTTAGCACATCTTCAAGATTAATCCATGCTGTAGTATGTGTCAGGATTCTCTTTCTTTTTAAGGCCAAATAATGTCCCATTGTATGCATATATCATGCTTTGCTTATCCATTCATCTACCTATAGGCACCTGAGTTTCTTTTACCTCTGTTTATTGTGAATAACGTTGTTATGATGGGGGTACACAAATATCTCTTTGGGGGTTTGCTTTTTTCAGCTCTTTGGGTTTGTTCCCAAGAGTGGAATTACAGAATCACATGGTATTTTTAGTTTTTAAAGATAAAAATGGCAACACCGTTTTGCATTTCCACCAAGAGTGTACAAGACTCCTAATTTCTCTCCATCCCCACCAACATTTATTTTCTGTTTTTGTTTTTGCCTATTTTTGTAATAACCATCTTAATTGGTATGAAATGGTATTTCATAGTGATTTTGTTCGCATCATTGTTGTTTGCATCATTTTACGTGCTTATTGACCCTCTGTATGTTTTCTTTCAGGTTCACGTTTCAAAGTTCAGCAATTTAAATTGTATTTTTAACTTCTTTTCTCCACCTATTTCCCTCTCCTTTCCTCCAGAGAAAGTAAAAACCACCCACCTTTGAGGTGCTTCTGAGTATGTGGAATGTGGCAGCTGGAGCCACCAGTCTCCATCTTTGTTCTGCTGTGACAACATAGCTGCCAGCAAGTTGTTACAAATATGCCTTTGGCTACAGCTCCAAATCTACATGGCTCTACCAAGCTTGGGGGTAGCATGAGAAGCTTCTTCAAAGATTCTGATTTCATGACTCCCCCAAATGTCAGCTACTGTCAGTATGTACACTTTCACATGTGCTTTCGGTCTTTGTAATTAAAACTCAATATTTTGGCCTAAGATGATCCATTTTTAGTGGGGCCCAGAAAATCATCTAATAGAGGACAGTGGTCCCTTAGATATGTGAGTTGCTTTCCTGTTAAAGACAATGTACAACTAAAAAACAAAACAAAAACTATACAGAAAAAATGCTTTAAAATGTAGTATGATAGATGTAAACTTGATATGAGAAATGTCTTTTATCAGGCAACTGTTAAATACTGAAACAAATTTTAGAGAATTATTATAGAACTTTTTCCCTGGAAAAGAGTGAATCTCCTTAAAATCAATTAAAATGTAGAATTTCTATCATCCACTATACAGAGGTCTATAACAATTTTGACTGAGCATCTGTGTTTGAACATTGGTTACCCTATTGTAGCAAATTGATCTCTGGTAGCCATTTGTCATCACAGGAAAGAAAAAATAATTTTGTAAAATAAACAAGTCTCATAACTCAAATTTAAACTTGGCAACGATTTAAATCCGCCTAAAAATGATTAGAAAAGCTCTATAATTCATAGTTTAGAAGTATTATACTTTAGAAGTATTACTTTTTTAAAATTTATTTTGTATTTTAAAGATGTGAGATACAATTCCGGATTGGTTAAACAAATTGTCCTTGTACAGGTAAAGTTTGGACCTCCCTTTGGTCCCCACTTTGCCTGGTTTGAGATCACTACTATTATTAATCTTATGTGCCCCCCCCGTCCCACCCCCCACTCCTCTGGCAGTTTCTGGCTACTGCCAATCCCTTTCTTATAGTATTATTGTAAATGTTCAGGGTTCGTTTATGAGTGAGAATATGTGATACTTAGATCTTTGTTTCTGTGATAGGTAACTGCATATTATAGACTCTAAATCCATCCAAGTCGCTGCAAAGTCCATAATTTTGTTATTCTTTATGACTGCATAATATTTCATCATGTATATGTACCACATTTTTTATCCAGCCCAGTTTCGGCAGGCAGCATGGTCGATTCCATGTTTTTGTGACTGTAAATAGTGCTGCAATAAATATACATGTGGAGATATCTTTATTGTAGAGTGATTTAAGTTCCTCTGCATATATTCCCAGAAGGGGGATTGCTGGATGGCATGGAAGATCAATTTCTAGTATTTTTAGGAATTGCCTCACTGTTTTCCATAGAGGTGGAACCAGTTAGCATTATCACCAACAGTACAGAAGTGTTCCCTTTTCTCTGCATCCTCGCCAGCATCTCTTGTTTTTTGTTTTATTAGTGATGGCTATTCTTACTGGAGTTAAGTTGTATCTCAATGTGTTTTTGATTTGCATTCCTCTGATGATTAGTGAGTCTGAGCATTTTTTCATGCATCTATTGGCTGCTTGTAATTCTTCTTTTGAGAAGTGTCTGTTCATGTCTTTTGCCCACTTTTTAATGAGGCTGTTTGTTTTTTTTTTCCTTTCAGCATGTTTGAGTTCCTTGTAGACCCTGGATGTTAGGCCTTTGTCAGATATACAGTTGGCAAATATTTTTTCCCATTCTGTGGGTTGTCTTATCTCCCAATTCTCTTGGTGGTTTCTTTTGCTTTGCAGAAAAGATTTTCAGTTTGATGAGGTTCCATGTGTCTATCTTATCTCTTATGACATGGGCTTTTAGAGTTTTGATCAGGAATCGGTTGCTTTCCAGATTCCATAAGGGTGTCTCCTGTATTTTCTAAGATTCTGAAAATTTGGGGTTTTACATTTAGATCCTTGATCCATTTAGAGTTGGTTTTTGTGTATGGTGATAGGTAAGGGTCCTGTTTCAATTTCCTGCACGTGGTCAGTCAGTTCTCCCAGCACTATTTACTGGATAGATTCTCTTCTTCCCAGTGGTTGTTGATGGAGGCTTTGTCGAAGATGAGTTGGTTGAGAAATTGAGGTTTTGCTTCTGGAATCTCTATCCTGTTCCATTGGTCTATGTGCCTGTTCTTGTACCAACACCAGGCTGTTTTGATTATTGTAGTCTTTTAATAAAATTTAAAGTCTGGTCGTGCCATACCTCCCACTTTGTTTCTTTTGCTAAGGATTATTTTGGCTATTTGTGGTCATTTATATTTCCATATGAAATTTGTATTGTTGTCTCCAGATCTGAGAAAAATGTTGGTAATTTAATGAGTATAGTGTTGCATCTGTAGATTGCTTTGGGTTGGATGGACATCTTTTTTTTTTCTTTTAAATATGTGGAGTACAATGCAGGGTTAGGTATACAAATATTCATAACGCAGGTACCCTTGTTTATGAAGTGTGCCTCCCCTTCTGTGACAGCTTCCCACTACTGCCAATCCCCACCTTCCCCTGGCATTTTCCCACTACTGCCAATTCCTTTCTTAAAGTATTATGATAGTTGTTTAAGGTCCACTTATGAGTGAGAACATGTGATACTTGTCTCTTTGTTTCTGTGATAGATCACTTAATATTATAGACTCTAAGTTGAATGGACATCTTACCAATGTTGATTTTTCCAATACATGAGCATGAAATATTTTTCCATCTGTTTGTGTCATCTTTGACTTCTCTAACCAGCGTTTTGTAGTTTTTGTTGTAAAGATCTTTCACTTCTCTGGCTCGGCATGATGGCTCAAGTCTGTAATCACAGCACTTTGGGAGGCTGAGGTGAGGGGATTGCCTGAGTCCATGGGTTCAAGATAGCCTGGGCAATTTGGTGAGACCTCACCTCTACAATAAATCAAAAAATTAGCCAGGCATGGTAGCATGCACTTGTAGTTCCAGCTACTTGGAAGGCTGAGATGGAAGGACTGATCGCCTGAGCCCAGCAGGCAGACATTGGGGTGGCCATGAGTGTGCTACTGCATTCCAGCCTGGGCGACAGTGAGACTTCAACTCAAAAAAAAAAATCTTTCACTACTTTTGTTAGGAAGATGCCTAGCTAATGTCATTTTTTGTGGCTATTGTGAATGGGATTGTGGCTTTTATTTGGTTCTCAGCCTGTTTGTTGTTGGTGTATAAAAATGTCACTGTCTTTTGCACATTTATTTTGTACCCTGAGACTTTGCCAAAGTCCTTTGTCAGTGCAAGGAGGTTTTTGACAAATTCTCTTGGATTTTCATGGTATAGGATCATATCATCAGCAAAGAGGGATAACTTGACTTCTTCTTTTCCTATTTGGATACCTGGACTTCCTTCTCTTGTGTGATTGCTCTAGCTAGGACTTCTGACACTATGTTGAACAGGAAGGGTGAGACTAGGCAGCCGTGTCTTTTTCCGGTTTTCAGGAGACATGATTCCAACTTCTGTTCATTAAGCAATATGTTGGCTGTGGGTTTATCAAAGATGACTCTTACTATTTTGAGGTACATTCCCTTTATGCCTAGGTGTTCAAAGGTGTTTATCAAGAAGGGGTGCTGGAAGCATTATCTGCATCTAATGTGGAAGTCATGTGGTTCTTGTTTTTACATCTGTTGATGTATTTAATTACATTTATGGTCTTGTGGAGGTTGGACCAAACCTGTATCCTGGAAATGAAACCTACTTCATCATGGTGGATGATTTTTGAGATGTGTTGCTGGATTCAATTTGCTAGAATCATGTTGAAAATGTTTGCATCTATGTTCATCAGGGATATTGGCCTGTAGTTGTCTTTCTTTGTTGGATCTTTACCTGGTTTGGGTATCAGTGTGATGCGGACTCCATAAAATGTTTTAGGGAGAGTTCCATCTTTCTTGATTGCCTGGAATACTATCAATAGGCTTGATATCCGCTCCTTCTTGTTTGTTTTATAGAATTCTGCTGGAAATCCATTTGGTTCAGGGCTTTTGTAGGTAGTTTTCTTATAACAGAGTCAATTTCTTGGGTTGTTATTAGTCTATTGAGGATATCAATTTCTTCTTGTTTCAATCTTGGGAGATATTAGAGAGTCTTCCATTTCTTTTAAGTTATTGAGTTTGTTTCCATACAGGTATGCATAGTAATCTCTGATAATCTTTTGTATTACTTTGGGATCAATTGTGACTTCATCTTTTGCCTTTCTGTTAGTGTTTATTTGGACTTTTTCTCTTTTTTTGATCATTCTGGCTAGAAGTCCATCAATCTTGTTTACCCTTTCAAAGAACCAGCTTTTTGTTTCATTGATTTTTTTCCTATGGTATTTTTGTCTTCTATGTCGCATAGTTGAGCATTTACTTTGGTGATCTAAATTCTTCTGCTGAAGATAGGATTTTGGTGTTCTTACCTCTCCAACTCCCTTAGGTGATTTGTTAGGCTGTCAACTTGTTCTCTTTCTACTTTCTTGATGTGTTCATACAGACATAAATTCCCTTCTTATTACTTCTTTTGTGGTATCCTAGATATTTTGGTAAGATGTCTCTTCATTTTCATTTGTTTCTAGGAATTTTTTAAGTTTCATTTTTATTTCTGTGTTGACTCAGGAATTTTCAGCATCATGTTGTTTAGTGTCCATTCTTTGTGGGTGTTGGGAGAATTTTGTTGGTGGTGGTATTTATGTTTATTTCACTGTGGTCTGAGAAGGTACATGGCAGTATTTCAATCTTGTGAAATTTGTTTATGCTTGATTTATGGCCAAGGATGTGACCAGTCTTGGAATATGTTCCATGTGTTGATGAGTTGAATGTATATTCTGAAGTTGTTGAGTGGAGTGTTCTTTAGATATTTACTAAGTCTGTTTGGTCAAGCATCAAGTTAAGATTCTTGGTCTCTTTGTTGATTTCTTTGCTCCCACTTACACAAAGAAATGCATGCGGAATTGTCCATACAATCACTTACACACAGGGACTCATGTAGTTTCTCACGAACAAGCTATGCCACCATCTTCCTGGAAATCCCAGTAGTATTGCTGCTATAAAAATATGCACTGAAATAACATGTGGTACCATTTTGTACAATTTTGACTCCAGTTTCCTTGCTGAAAATCTATTTTAGATGTCATGCTGTCTTTGTGAATTTACTCTGTGACCTTTCAGTTCATTCAAAGAATCCTCTTCCTCAGTGTTATCATAAACGTAAGAAAAATTAAGTAGCCATTTATCATTGAGAATAAACTATCTCAGTTACATATTGCCTTTACTAGAAAAGTATATTTCATTATCAAGCCATCAAGTACGTTTAGCAAACACATGTTAAAAGTGGTTTTTTATTCAATGTATAGTAAATCGTTCTAACAGTAGTTTAATAGGTATTTCTTTGAATCTTTAGTAAAGTTTATCTGTGTGTGCCAAAATAATTTTTTGATAAAAGATGCTATCCATGTATCATTTTAGTTGTTTTTACCATGAGAGGAACAACACATGTGTTCCCCTAAAATATGATTGTTTTCTCATTTGTTAGTAAATAAAAAGGCTCAAATGGGGCCTTTAAACATTCATTATCAAGTTTCACGAGATTTTGTGCAGATTGGATTGTGCATTGCATGACTTTAGAAATGCTGAGGAAATTGAAGATTTGTTTTCTTGTTCAATGCTTTCTCTCTCTCTCTCTCTCTCTCTCTCTCTCTCTCTCTCTCTCTCTCTCTCTGCCTCATACACACACACACACACACATAAGCAATCATGCACCATATACAATGTTTTGGTCAACAATGGACCATGTATACAAAGAAGGTCCTATATAATTATAATGGAGGTGTCCCACACAGGTAGGTATACCACTTGTCTTTTATGTCAGATTTTTACTGTACCTTTTCGATGTTTAGGTCCACAAATACTTACCATTATGTTATCACTGCCTACAGTGTTTGGTAGAGTTACATGCCGTATAGGCTTGTAGCCTAGGAACAATAGATTATACCATATAGCCTGGGTGTATAGAAGGCTATACCATCTAGGTGTATATAAGGACACTATGATGTTCACACAACGACATCATTGCATTCTTAAGAACAAATCTCCATTATTAAGTTACCCATGACTGTATAGACCTACACACAATACATATGTACGTATGTATATACGCATATGTATCCTATTATTAGCTGTGTTGTATTCCAAAATAACCTTTGTGAGAGGTTTACTTATTTATTTTTATTTTTGGGGGGCAGGGTCTCTCTGTTGCCTAGGCTGGAGTTCAGTGGCACAATCACAGCTCATGACAGCCTCAACCTCCTGGGTTCAGGTGATCCTTCTGCCTCAGCCTCCTGAGTTACTGGAACCACAGTTGCACATCACCATGACTGGATAATTTAAAAAAAATTTTTTTTGTAGAGATGAGGTCTCGCTGTGCTGCCTAGGCTGTTCTCAAACTCCTCGGCTCAAGCAACCCTCCCTCCTCAGCCTCTTAAATTGCCGGAATTCAGTCGTGAGCCACCGCACCTGACCGAGAGGTTTATTTTTAATGATAGTGGTTGAGAACCTACGTTACAACCAGTCTTGATAATTTTAGCTGATCAAACTCATTAGATCATCAGTGACTTTGCCCTATTAGAAGGATAATAATAAAAACTATTTTTAAAGCATTAACTATATGCTAGTGGCTTTGTTTATTTAATTTGCCCAATAAACTACTGCAGTAGAGATGAGAGCTTCATATCACATTCTTGTGTGACAGAGAGAAACTGGTACACAGTAAGATTAAGTGACTTGCCCAAAGTCACTTATTATTAGGTTATAGAATCAGGGATTTGAGACCAGGAGGCTGGCTTCAGAGCTGCATTCTTATCCTGTGCTATCCTGCTTTGGTTCTGATATTTTTGTTGTTCTTCTCTTGTGTTTGGGTCAGCAATGTGTTTTCAAACCATGGCTTCTTTGCAAGGCTCATATAAGTCACTTGCCCATGAAAGTCAGTTTAGTTAAAACTGGATAATATAACTCATAACTTCAGTGAGGTAGAGGCAAGTAACACGAGAAGTTTCAGTAAGATGACACAGAATGAGCTGATGAGGGTACCACGGTCAGCCTTCCTCCAGTGCTGCAGGACACGCCCCCTTTCTGCGGGAAGTCTCACATTTCATGGCTGAGCACAGCCCTTTCTCATACCAGGAATCGCCAGGAGTACTCATGTCTACGCTATATGCTGAGTATCAGTAAAACTTTAGTTTTCTTCTCATTTTTAGATTAAAAATAAATATAAATGGAAGCTCTGATATGTTCTTTTTATACCCACAATGAATTGTCTTGGACACCCAGAGTATAAGTAGCCCACTTGGGAGACCACTGCAATGCTGCAAGAAGAAAATTTAATTGAGATTGGAGAATAAATAATCATTTAGCCCTGGGCTAAATTTTTAGGGAAGAGACAAAAGAAAAATGAGCGCAAGAAGCCAGCTAAGATTAACACTTAAAAACCTCTGGTTACCATGGAAACAGAAAATACAGGCAAGCAGTTCAGCTGCCCAAGAGTTTTGGAGGATAAAATGTCTATCTAAATGTCAAAAATTATTAGGAGACTTAGCGGGAATTGGCTTTTGAGCCTCAGTCTGTGGTTATAATACGCATCCTTCAAATGCCCTTTCTGCGAGTGGTGACTGACACTTGAACCTATGAGAAATCCAGCATCCTATGGCCTGGCAAAGCTCAGAGACTCAGTGGCTTTTTGAAGGTGTGTGCATTTACTGGTAGTGGAAGATTTGCACATAGAATGATATGACACCAAATTGCTTGTTTAAAAGTTCACTGTGAACTTTACCGTCTTCCACTAGTAAACCTTGTCTGCTTTTTGGTTATGGAAAGAGAGCATAATTTTTTTGACCTGCATATTTACTCTCATCTTATATAAAGCAGCTAAGAGAGCTGAGAATTGTTCAGAAAGTCAGGATGTCTCAGTATAATGAATGTCTTATGTTACTGGGTCTGAGCCAATAGACCTACTACCTTCTAATTTTTTTTCTCTGATGGCTTTGCTTAAGGACCTCTGTATGCTACTAACAGCCACTGGGTTTCACTGCCTGCTCCTGTGTGATGTTTCAAAAGTTCCTGGAGGCCATTCTGGCTTACTCTTTCAAGTAAATCTCCCCTTTCATAATTTATAACTGTCTGTAGAACTTCTGGTCTTACTGATGACCCACTGCTCTGCTCTGACCAGGGAATCGGGTGCTAACAACCGGCTAGAGACTAGCTGGAGAGGAGTTCAGTGATGTTTGGACACTCTCTTAGGGTAGCCCTTGGTAAATCCAGTTGACTTTTCCATTTCATTCCGTTACAACTTACATTACTAATTGACTCCATTTGGAATTGTGAAACCTTTTATTTTCTCCTTCTGTCTCATTCCTGGACATTCACAACACAACCAGCCAGTAGAACTGAGCTCTGTGAGGTGTTAGTTTTTATTCTGTTTTGTTTTTCTTCATAGTCAAGTGAGAATAACACCAGAATATTAGCTTTGGGAGAATTACAGAAAAGTAGTAGTGATCAAGAGAAAGCCTAGAATCACAAAATAGTGAGATTAATTTCTATTATCTGCACACAAAACATCAGCTTTGATCCTTCTTAAGGACAGTCCATAAATTACAGGGCAAATGGACAACACACTACATTTTAAAGTGCCTGCCGGGCTCGGTGGCTCAGCCTGTAATCCCGCGCCTTTGGGAGGCTAAGGTGAGTGGATTGCCTGAGCCCGCGGGTTCGAGACCCCCCCAGGCAACTTGGTGAGACCTCATCTCTACAATAAATTTAAAAAAATCAGCCGGGCATG
>CAUYQG010205940.1:0-11489 GCA_963574415.1 Tarsius wallacei | reverse complement strand
GTCGCCCAGACTGGAGTGCAGTGGCCGCTCCCAGTCACCGCAGCCTCGACCTGCTGGGCTCCGGCGATCCTTCCGCCTCAGCCTTCCAAGTAGCTGGAATTACAGGAGCCTGCTACCACGCCCGGCTATTTTTCTTTTGATTTATTGTAGAGATGAGGTCTCGCCTGCCCAGGCGGGTCTCGAACCCGTGGGCTCAGGCAATCTACTTGCCTCAGCCTCCCAAAGCACGGCATTACAGGCTGAGCCACCAAGCCCGGCTTGGTTCTTGTTTTTCTAGTTCCTTGAGGTGCAAAGTTAAGCTGTTGATTTCAGACCTTTCTATCATTTTGATGTAGGCATTTAACACTATAAACTTTCATCTCTGCACTGCTTTTGTTGTATCACAGAGATAGTGGTATGCTATGTGTCTATTTTCAATTGTTTCAAAAACTTTTTAAAAATAAATTTATTTTAAATATGTGGGGTACAATTCAGGGTTAGGTATACAAATGTTCGTGATGCAGGTATCCTTGTTGATGAGGTGTGTTTCAACAACTTTTAAACATTTCTGCCTTATTTTTGTTTTTTAGTTAAGGGTCATTCAAGAGTATGTTGTTCAGTTTCCACATAGTAGTGTTGTTCTGGGAGTTCCTTTTAGTGTTTATTTCTAATTTTATTTCACTGTGGTCTTGGAAGATATAATTTTGATATATTTGGATTTATAAGACTTGCTTTATAGCTAAGCATATGGTCAGTTTTGGAGACTGCACCATGGGGAGAGGAGAAGAATATATTCTACAGTTGTTGGGTGAAAAGGTCTGTAAATGTCAATTGGTCTACAGTCAAGTTTAATTCCAAGGTTTCTTTTTTGATTTTCTGCTTCAGTTATCTGTCTAGTGATATCAGTGGGGTATTGAATCTCTCACTATTATAGCATTGCTATCAATATGTTTTTTAAAGGTCAAGTGGTATTTGCTTCATGAATTTGAGTGCTCTGGCATTTGGTGTATAATGTTTTAAATAGTTAACCCTTTTTGTTGACTTGCATCCTTTATCATTATATAATGCCCTTCTTTGCCTTTTTTTTCTGTTGTTGATTTGAAGTCTGTGTTATCTGATATAGGAATGGCTACTGCTGCTTGTTTATGATTTCCACTCATATGGTATATCTTCCCCAGTCATTTACTTTGAGTTTGCAGTTGGCCAGCAGGTTGGTTTCTTGTAAGCAGCAGATTGTTGGGTCTTTTTTAAAATCCAGTTTGCCACTCTGTGTCTTTTAAGTCGGCATTTAAACTGTTTGCATTCAGGATCAATACTGATATGTGAGATTTTGTTCTTGCCATAGTGTTGTAAACTAGCAGCCTTGGGATTTCAAATGTATAGTTGCTTTATAGAATCTGTGAACTTGGTACTAAGAGATCTTTAATGGCAGCGAGTATCATCATTTCATTTCAATGAACGGTACTCCTTTGAATATCTATTACAGAGTCAATTTTGTGTCAACAAATTCCCTTAGTGTATATTAATTGGGGAAAATTTTTATTTATCCTTCATTTATGAAGCTTAGTTTGGTAGGATATAAAATTGTTGACTAGCATTTTGTGTTCTCTAGGGAAGCTGAAAGCAGGTCTCCATTCTCTTCTGGTTGAAAACAGGCCTCCATTCTTAGGGTTTCTGCTGAGAACCTCACTGTTAGTTTAATGTCTTTTCCTTTATAAATGATGTGGCACTTCTCTCTTGCTGCTCTTAGGATATTTTCTTTCATGCCGACCTTGGAGAATCTGACAACTGCATGTCTTAGTGAGGTTCTTCTTGTGATTTATCTTGCGGGAATTCTTTGAGTATCTTGTATCTGGATGTCTAATTCTCTCTCAAGGCCAGAGAAGTTTTCTTGATTTCCTCAAATATGTTTTCCAAACATTTTACTTTGTTATTTTCCCTCTTGAATACTTATGATTCATAAATATAATATATTATTATTTATTATTTAAAATAAATAAAATTTCTAAAAAATACTCATATAATCTAAATTAGTCATTTAATCTTCTTTTAATATTATATACCACAGTAGGCAAAACATTTTTTTAACTAGTGATAGAAACAATTTGAAAATAATTTGTTGATCGAACTATGTGAGGACAACTAATAATTAAGAGTTTCTTGAATGTTTAAGAGAAAAATACCACTAATTTTACTGTAATAAGATATAAACAGTAGAAATCCTGATGTGAATAGTATTTTGTATGCTAATTCTCCATGCTGAGAACAGAAGAGATGTAAGAAATAAAAAGAATGACCAAATATAAGTTCAAGAATTATACAGACAACTCCTAATACCAAAGTAGCAATAAAGACAAATTATTATAAAAGACAATATAAGAATTTAAAAATGGTAAAAGTCTTAAGAATACTGCCAATATAGTAGCCATCTGCAATGAAAAAAGGATAAAAATTAAAGAGGCAAATTTTAAAGTTAAATAATAATTTTTACATATATTCAGGAAAATTATAGTGATGGTCAAATTGTAACTAGCTCCAGGAAGGGAAGTTAAAGAAGCATGCGCCACAGCAGCTTAGACATTTGAGAAGACTCAGATGAATTGGTACAAATATGGTCTTGAAAAGGGGTTGCAGGCATTAGGTTTTCAGTCTCAAAATCTTTGTGACTAAAACCCAATAGACAGGTATTGCATGATGACTGCCAAAAGCCAGGGAGGCATCCATTAGGACAGTGGTACCCAACATTTTTGGCATCAGGGACCAGTTTTGTGGAAGACAACTTTTCCTCAGACCAGGGGTGGGGATGGTTTCTGGATGATTCAAGCGCATAACATTTGTTGTGTACTTTATTTCTATCATTATTGCACTTTAATATATAACGAAATAATTATACATCTCACCATTAAAAAAGGTGTGGACAGAAGTGGTAAATAAAATAATTGGCAGGCCACATGCAGACTAAACTAAGTGCTGGATTCTCACTTAAAGCCTGCCACCAGATGCAGCTTTGCAATTGAAGTACTTCAACTCATTTGCCACTCATTGATAGGGTTTGATATGAGTCTGCAAGCAATTGATTTATTATGGTCTCTGTGTAGTCAAACCTCACTGCTAATGTGAATCTGTATTTGCAGCTACTCCTCAGTGCTAGCTTCAGATAATCAGGAATTAGATTCTCATAAGGAGTATGCAACATAGATCCCTTGCATGTACAATTCACAATAGAGTTTTTGCTCCTATGAGAATCTAATGCTACCACTGATCTGGCAGAAGACAGAGCTCAGGCAGTAATATGAGTAATGTGGAGCTGCTGCAGATACAGATGAAGCCTTGACAGTGAGGTGATTGGTTCTGTCTTGAAGAGAATTTGTTTTGATGTAGAAGCATTGGCCTTGTTAAACAACTCACCAAATATGTCTTTAGCATTTTCCCCAGACTGCTTGATTGTCTTAGGATAGCAGCAAGAGTGCTGTTGTTCACACATTCAAGTTCACTGGTAATCCCTTTTGTAGAGCTCCTTGCACAAGTGTTGGAGTCCAGTGTTCCTCTTCACTAAAGGCATGGCTCAAAATGGTGTAATCTTACCAATTTCTTTCAAAATTTCCCTCAGGTAGGACCACCATTTTGGTTCAGTTATCAGTAGCAATAGTAATAAAATTAAAAAAATTGGTGGGCCCACCTGTGTGCAAGCTGTGCTGGAAGTTTCCTGGTCCTGATGTACACTCCTATCCCACCCCACATGCAGCAGATCTGTCCACGCTGCCTCAGCAGAGGCCAAGGCCAAGGCCAAGGCCTTAACTTTACTTTTCTGTGAAGTTATGCTGCTTCTTATTTGGGGCTTTTTAGATATAAGCTAAAATTCTTCACTTAACTTGGAGACTTTCAACTACTGTTTTTTCAAATTTTTTTTCCTTGATCTTATGTTCCTACTTTGTTTTGAGACTCCAATTTTTCACCTATTTGCCTACTTGGCATTCTCTATGGGGTTTACTGCTTTTCTTTTCTTTTATTCATTCATGTTTTGTAATTTGGGATTGGGCAATTTCTTTTCTTTTTTTGCAGAAATATTAATCCCGACTTTATTGAGCTTCCGAAACTATGCTAACAATTGCCCACATTCAGACTTCTTGCTGTGTAATAATGAACATTCTTATTTATTTAATCCACTGTCAGTCATAGATTGGGCAATTTCTACTGATTTATATTCAAGGGCATGGATTGATTCTTTTTTTCTGTTATCTCAAAAATTCTGTTGAACTCACCCAGAAGATTTAAAAAAAAATTTCTTTTCAGTTTGAGTATTTCCACTTAGTACTTTACATACTTTTCACTTCTGTGTTCTGATTACCTATTCACTCTTATCTATTCACTCTTCAGTTGCAATTCCTTTAATATATTTCCTTCATTTCTTTCAGTATATTTCTTAAAGCTCCTTTGAAGGATTTGGGGCTCATTCCAACATCTGAGCCAACTAGGAACTAATTTCTTTTAAATTTTTCTCCTTATTATGATCACACATACCTGTTTTTTTGCCTGTCTGGTCATATTTAACTGAAAGTACATTTTAATCATGTTTTAGGGGATCTAGAATCGCTACAATTTCTCTAAGAATTGTTGTTACCTATTTGCCAAGAGCAAGTAACTTGCCTGAACAACACTGTAATCTGTTACCCCTGCAGAGGACTACAGCTGATATCTCTTCTCCATTTACTGAGTGAATACATTTGCTGCATTTTTAGCAGGGGTCACTGAGTGTCCACCCTGAATTTTTGTGTGGTATAGAGATTGACCAAGTATTTGGGCCATTTTTATCCAGATTTTAGGATTCCACGTCTCTGTGGTTGCTTTGTTTCTAGGATTCCCTCTAAACTGTCAATTGTTTTGATAGTCCCCAATCCTGCCATTTCACTCCTCAAACCAGTGAGATCTACCATTACTGTGGGAGAAAATGGAGAAGGAATTTTGATATCAATTGGCCATATTTATAAACTCCCAACTTATTTGCTATCCTTTTTAACCTCACCTTAATTTGTTTGACCACATGTTATATTTGTTTTGTGTTTGTTTTACTTTCATCTCATACTTTCCACCTGGTATCTCTCCTTTTTCCTGAAGTATATTCTTTATAACTTCTTCTAGTAAATGTGTGTTTGTCTTAAACTGTGTTTGTCTTAAAAAATACTTTGAGATCTTCATTTTAATTATTATTTTTTTTACTTCTAAGTGTTGTATATTTGTGTTTTCAAATTTTCCTGAAGATTACTTGCAGTTTCTTTTTCATGTAAATATTTTCATGGAAAATATTTTAAAATTACCTGGATTTGGTGGTACATGCCTGTAGTTTTAGTTACTTGGGAAGCTGAAGTAGGAGTATTGGTTGAGCCAAGGAGTTCAAGGTTACATTGAGCTATGATCACGTCGCTGCATTTCTGTCTAGGTAGAGTGAGACACTGTCTTTCTAAAAAAATAAAGTGGAAAAAGTTAAACATTAAGTTACTATATGACCCAGCAATCTCCTTCTAGGTATACAATATACCCAAGATAAATGAAAATATATGTTCACACAAAAACGTGTGCACAGACATAGCAGCATTATTAATAATAGTCTGAAATGGAAAGAGCCCGAATGTCTATCAACTAATAAATGAATGAACAAATTGTGGTATATTCACAGAGTAAAATATTATTCAGTGATAAGAAAAAAATTAAGTAGTGACACAAGATATTACCCAGATGAACCTTGAAAACTTTATGGTTAGATGAAAGAAGATAAATACAAAGGCCACATATTGTATAATTTCATTCACATGGAATGTTTAGGATAGGTAAATCTGTAGAGATCGAACATAGGTTGGTGATTGCCTAGGGCTGGGGATTTTGGGAAGAAATAGGGAGTGATTGCTATTGGGTATATGGGTTCTCCATGGGGGGATAAAAGTGTTCTAGAGTTGATTGTGGTAACAGCGGCACAACTCTGTGAATATACTAAAACCCGCTGTATATTTTGAAGGTGAATTTTATAGCATGTAAATTAGATCTCAAGCTGTTCTAAAAATGATTAAATTACAAACAAAATATGGGATCTTTTGGGATAAAAAACTACAAGATAGGAAAGTGAATCCTGCCATCTGGCTCTCTTCCATCGGTATCGTGAACTTCACTTACTCCACCACCTTCTTCACCAACTACCGGTCCCTAGGTTCCATCCAGTCACCCAACCTCTGACCCACCAGCAGCATGGCCAGTGTCTATGCAGGCGCCGGCATCTTGGGCTCCTGGATCTCTGTGTCCCGCTCCACCAGCTTCTGGGGTGACTGGGGGTCCAGGGTCCTGGTTGTGGGAATGGCTGAGAGTTGGGAGGGCATCCAGAGCAAGAAGGAGACCAAGTAAGAGCTGAACGACTCCCCGGTCTCCTACCTGGAGAAGGTGAGGAGCCTGGAGACTGAGAGTCGGAGGTTGGAAAGCAAAATCCGGGAAAACTTGGAGAAGAAGGGACTCCAGGTCAGAGACTGGGGACATTACTTCAAGACCATCGAAGATCTGAAATCTCAGATCTTTGCAACTTCTGTGGACAATGCCCACAGCTGGCCATGCACCAGTCCATGGACAACAACATCAATGGGCTCCACAAGGTCATTGATGACAGCAATGTCACCCAGCTTCAGCTGAAGACAGAGATCAAGGCGCTCAAGGAGGAGCTGCTCTTCATGAAGAAGAATCACGAAGAGGAAGTAAAAGGTCTACAAGCCCAGATTGCCAGTTCTGGGTTGACCATGGAGGTAGATGCCTCCAAATCTCAAGATCTCAGCAAGATAGTGGCTGACATTTGGGACCCAGTATGATGAACTGGCTCAGAAGAACCGAGAGGAGTTCGACAAGTACTGATCCCAGCAGATCCAGGAGTGCACCACACTGGTCACCTTGCAATCAGCTGAGATCGAAGCTGCCAAGATGACACTCACAGAGCTGAGATGTACTGCAAAGTCCTTGGAGATCAACCTGGACTCCATGAGAAACCTAAGGCCGACTTGGAGAACAGCCTGAGGGAGGAGGAGGCCTGCTAAACCATGAAGATAGAACAGCTCAATGGGGCCCTGCTGCCCCTGGAATCCGAGCTGGCACAGACCAGGGCAGAAGGCCAGTGCTGGGCCCAGGAGTATGAGGCTGCGCTGAACATCAAGGTCAAGCTGGAGGCTGAGATTGCCACCTACCGCGCCTGCTGGAGGATGGGAAGGACTTCAGTCTCGGTAATGCCTTGGACAGCAACAGCTTCATTCAGATCATCCAAAGACCACCACTTACAGGCTAGTGGACCGCAAAGTGATGTCTGAGACCAACGACACCAAAGTTATGAGGCGTTGAGGCGGCAGGAGAAGGGTACCCTTTGGGAAACCAGGAGGCCAATAAAAAGTTCAGGAGTAAAATAAAAAAAGCTACAAGATAAAAATACTTAGTATAGTCTGCAAGAAAATGGAGAAAATAGAGAGAGTAGGGTGATGACATTAATTACCTTAATAAAGTGGGCGTGGATTTAATGATATAAGGGATTTAATGACAGAAGAGATTTAAAAGTATATTTATGCATATTTTGATTGTTTCATTTTCTATTGTGAGCACGCATTACATTTACACTTAAAATTTAAAACTAGAGAGTTAAGACTCTTGAAAGCTCTACAGCCAAGTAAAAATAAAATAAAGAATGAAGAGCTGTCTGGAATTTCTTCCTGGAGAATTGGCTCAAGCATATGCAAGGTTAAAAGACACCAACGGCTGAAGAATCAAGCCGAACAACAGTGGTGGAAGAAAAAACTCTTGGGGAGTCGGAAATGACTGTGTCCATATAGGAAGAAAACTGCAGCCTAGAGCCTAACAGGACTGAACACTATGGACAGGGGATGGAATTAGAAGGGTTCTCCAGTCCTTGCCTTTTCTTCCCCCTCCACTGCCCCAGCAATGTCATTGTCTAATTTATAGCCATTGCATATTGAGAAAACAGTACCTTCAGAGACTTTGAGATAACAGAGAGACAATGTCTGAGCTCTTCTGGGGGAGAGAACTCTCTCTGTAGTTTTTTTTTCCCCCAGAAAAGCAGAATCACTCTGGTATTTCAGGAATAAAGTGTTTAAATATAGGACTAAGAACCTACACTAATGTTTGAAAATCTGGAGGGAGAAAACGTTGGTGAACTCATGTGGTAAGCAGAATAATGGTCTCCCATGGATGCCTATGTCCTAATCCCTGGAACCTGTGACAGTGTCACCTAATATGGCAAAAGGAATTTTCAAATGTGATTAGGCTGAGACTCTTGAGATGGGAAGATGATACTGGATTATCCAGGCAGGTCCAAAAGCTACAAGGTTCCTTATATGTGAAAGAGGGAGACGGCAGAGTCAGAATTAGAGAAGAAAATGTGACAATAGAACCAGAGGTCAAAGTGATGTGACTTCTGACTTGCAAGATAGAGGAAGAGAATACAAGCCGAAGAATGCAGGAGAAGGCAAAGACACAGATCTTTCCTTGGAGTCTCAAAAGGAAGGTAGTCCTGATTGGAGGTTTTCAGAATCCTGCTGGGAGGTTGCAATACTTCTCCTGAACCTCTGATACAGCTCCCACCACTCATCTTGGTCTGCACAGGAAAGCAGGTGGATCTCCAACCCAGCTCAGAAGCCACTGAGAACCTCATATCTGCCTGCAGCCAACCCTAATGTGTCCAGGCCTATTCCTCCATCTTTTCCTCTCTCCATATCTCATGCAATTCTCTCCTATGAAAAAACATGGACCAGAACTATACAGGGAAG
Source organism: Tarsius wallacei (assembly GCA_963574415.1). Lineage (NCBI taxonomy): Eukaryota > Metazoa > Chordata > Mammalia > Primates > Tarsiidae > Tarsius > Tarsius wallacei. The sequence continues at coordinate 2,712 of CAUYQG010205940.1, read as the reverse complement.
GGAATTTTGGCTTCTCTTCTCCAGAGAAGATGCTATACTAATTTAGTTCAGGAGTTACTAACTGTGAATGCAGCTGGACTGGTTGATCCCAGTTTGACAGACATAGGTGCCATTAGATGATGTAAGTCACTGGGGTATTTAGGAGATTTGATTAATTTTAGCAAAATATTTTTGGAGCTAGAATGTGTCAGGGACTATGAAAAATGCAAGTTTTAAAAAATGTCTGAGCACTTGAATGGAATATATAAATAAAATAAATTACTATACTGTTATTTTATTTTTTAAAAAAATATAGGTTAATGATCCATGCAGTTACTGCAGTATGCGTCAATAAATGTTTTGAATATCTATTGATGTAGCCAGGACAGAAACACATGTATGAATAGGAAAAGTGGTCTTGTGTTCTCCATATTCTAGAGGCTCCTGGGACACTCCTAGAATAGACTGCCCACAGCAATTTCTAGGTAAGCCAGAAGTTTGAAATGAGTTTAATATTTTGGAAATAAGTTCTAGGGCGAGGCAGAAAATTGGAAAGTTCATGCTTTTCCATGTTAATCAGTTGGCGCCATGAACATTATTTCATATATGTTTTTGTCTTTTAAAAAATCTCAAGTGTTTCATCAGCAATTTCTTGGAGGTGTAAGGGGAGAGATGACTGTGATTGTGAAGCTGAGTTTTATGAAACATCAGAGTGGCTAAGAAAGGGTAGGAACCAATCCCAGAATCTTACACAGTCACCTGGTAGCCCTCAGCCCAAGAATCCTGTAACTCTTGTTGCCCTCCCAGGGAAAAGAGGTCATGTGAAGAGCAAACAGAACTATATCAAGAATAAGAGTACAAATAGCATCCCAAACACAGTCCTTGAGATTCATGTTGAAGCAAAGGAAGAGGCTGGTGTCCAAGTGTCCAGAATCCCATGAGGGAGAAACTTTCAATTCTTGAAGCCACCCTGTAATATCTGCCAACATGGGTGAAGGCTTCTGTGCACCTGTGTGCTTGTGGTTGACGAAGATTCCAGTGATCCCTCTAGGGTTAGAGGTAGCTTAAAAGAGAGGACTGGCTGGGTTCGGTGGCTCAGCCTGTAATCCCAGCACTTTGGGAAGCTGAGGCGAGTAGATTGCCTGAGCCCATGGGTTCGAGACCAGCCCAGGCAAATTGGCAAGACCTCGTCTCTACAATAAATCAAAAATTAACCAGGCGTGGTAGCACGCACCTGTAGTTCCGGCTACTTCAAAGGCTGAGGCAGAAGGATCGCGGGAGCCCAGCAGGTTGACACTGGGGTGGCCGTGAGTGTGCCACTGTACTCCAGCCTGGGTAACAGAGTGAGACTCCAACTCAAAAAATAAAAATAAAAATAAAAATAAAAAAGAGAGAGGACTGAGCCACACACATGGAAGGAAAGTCCTTCACTACATCTCACCATCCTCTGTCCCTATTTAAGTATTTACCAACTGCTTTTAAGCTTTTCTCCTTTTGGCCTATAACAAATGAGCTGTGCGATTCTGGGCAGTATTTCACCTTTGGGGTTCCATTTTCTCATCAGTTTTGTACAAAGCAGTATTTCAACAAACAATAATCAAAGACAGACTACGAAGGAAAAATAAGGAAGCTGGTATAGCTGTTTTCAATGTGCCCAGTGTCCAGTAGATGAGGCAGACACATTTGTCAGTGTCACATCTAGCATTATACACTTGGAACTCTCACTACAAGCCAGTATGAGGTGGGTTGTAGTTTAGTTATTTCCGGTTTTTCCTCTATTCAACAAATAAAGGGGAGTACCCAGAATGTGTCAACCCCTGTGCTAAGTGCCAAGGAACTAACAGTGAGGAGCATAAACACAGTCTTTTATGTTCTGGAGCACCAGCCAACAGGAAAAAAATATAAGCCAGGCAAATACAGACTAGTGTGAGCGCCTTAAGACTGCAAAGCCTATGCTGGGATCCCAGACAAGGACAGGCACAAAGGCTGACCTGAGGCTGTAGCCACACCCAACGCAGAGTTCACCTGAGCGTGTTCATTTTCACCATTGTCTAGAAGACTTAATTATACTCTTTGGCTGTGCACAGCTCATCAAGGCTGCTAGCAGGGCTTCTTCTGTGGTAGATAGGTAAATGTATTTGGACCTTTTACTGATTTCTGTACATATTTTAACAGGGTTTGAGACAGAATAGCTCCACAAACGATGGCATTGTTAAATAACTAGGAATTTACCATCCACAGGAACTGATGATCAGAGAAGTCAGTCAGCTGTGTAGATGTGTGTAGATCACTGGTGACTGGGAGTTGGAAGATATGGTGATAGGGTGTATTTCTCATGTTCATCCTTTACTGGAAGTCCTCTCGACAATGGAGGCACTCCCGTTTTCCCAGACGCAGAGTTTCCAATTTTTGTGGTAGATTATAATGAATGAGAAGGGTTCTTTTTTTTTTTTTTGAGTTGGAGTCTCACTCTGTTGCCCAGACTGGAGTGCAGTGGCCGCTCCCGGCCACCGCGGCCTCGACCTGCTGGGCTCCGGCGATCCTTCCGCCTCAGCCTTCCAAGTAGCTGAAACTACAGGTGTGCGCTACCATGCCTGGCTGATTTTTTGATTTATTGTAGAGATGAGGTCTCGCCAAGTTGCCCAGGCGGGTCTCGAACCCGCGGGCTCAGGCAATCCACTCACCTCAGCCACCCAAGGTGCGGGATTACAGGCTGAGCCACCGAGCCCGGCT
>CAUYQG010205937.1:0-15698 GCA_963574415.1 Tarsius wallacei | reverse complement strand
GGGTTCAAGACCAGCCCAGGCAACTTGGCAAGACCATGTCTCTACAATAAATCAAAAATTAGCCAGGTATGATAGTACATGCCTGTAGTTCCAGCTACTTGGAAGGCTGAGGTGGATGGATTGCCGGAGCCCAGCAGGTCGATGCTGGGGTGGCCATGAGCATGCACGCCACTGCATTCCAGCCTAGGTGACAGAGTACATATATATCAAAAGGGAAGCCCAATAAAACAAACAGGTAGTCTCAGAGACAAGCTATACATCTCCAAGGACCAGACGTAGATGAAAACCAAAGCAATGGGTAGAACTGGAGCCCAGAGCCTACAACACTCTAAAGCCTGAATCTGGTCACTCAGAGATCAGCTGCTTTGGATAATAGGGACTGCATGCTCCTGCCAGAGGCAGAGGTGGAGCCAGGTTTGCTGCCACTCAAGAAACAGCTGGGAAAAATAGCAGCTGATCCCTTCCTGGGACTATGGTTTTATGGAAAAGGTTGAAAAGGACTCAGTCCCAGAACAAGGACCTGAATACACTGCCTCCTGACTGGGATGCTGGACTTGCCACACCCCAAAATCCAAGGGCATGAAGGCAAATCCCACCCCTAAAAAACTGTAGATGGGATCATAACCCTGAGTGGAGGCCACTCAGACTTGCTGAACGGAGATGAAGACAGAGGCAGATGGGGAGCCTTGACATGTTTGAGCCCCAGCTGGGGGGCAGAGCAATAGCAGGAGATGAGGTGGAAGAGTAGCCTTGGGCTGTATCATGCAGGCCTCAAAGACAGTGGACCTTAGGGCTCAGATCCCATCACAAATAACAACAGAACTTTTATTTTAGAGGGGAGGGGCATCTAAACAAGATAACAGTGAAGTTAATGCTGTGCTTTGCTTGACCCTGCCAAGTCTCACGTTGAAATGTGAACCCCAATGCTGGAGGTGAGGCTAGTGGGAGATGTTAGAGTCAAGAGGGTGGAGCCCATATGAATGGCTTGGTACCACCCTCGAGGGAGTGAGTGAGTTCTTTCCCATGCAAATTGGTTGTTGCAAAGGGCCTGGCACCTCTTCCTTCCACTTTCCTGCTTCCTCTCTTATCATGCAATCTCTATGTGCTGGCTCCCCTTCGCCTTCCGCCAAGAGTGGAAGTTTCCTGAAGTCTTCACCAGAAGCAGATACCGGTGCTGTGTTTCTTGTACAGCCCATAGAGCCATGAGCTAAATAAATCTTTATTCTTTATAAATTATCCACCCTCAGATATTCCTTTATAGCAACACAAACAGACTAAGACAATTAATATGGAAAAATATTAAAGTCAGCTTGTCCAGGAATATTTTGAAAATGGAGAACAATGGAGGAGGATTAGCTCTACAAAATATTAAGATATAAAACCATCCAGGCCCAGTGTCTCACACCTGTAACCTCAGCTCTTTGGGAGGCCGAGGCAAGAGCCCAGGAGTTCTAGACCAGAATGGGCAACATGGCAAGGCCTCGTCTCTATAATAAAAACAAAAATTAACTTGGCTTTATGGTGCACATCTGTAGTCCCTGTTACTTGGAAGGATGAGGTGGAAGGATCACCTGAGATCAGAAGATCAAAGCTGCAGTAGCTGTGATCATGCCAATGCATTCTGGCCCAGGTGACAAAGTAAGAGACTTGAACTCAAAAAAATATAAACATAAAGACATAAGAAATAAAATAAAGTCATATTAAAACATTAATAAGCATACAGATCAAGGCATCAGGCATAAAAGTCCAGAACTAAACCTAAATGTATTTAGTATATGGCAAAGTAGCATCTGGGGGGAATAATATTTACAATGTATACCATAAATAGAGGCTAACTTCACTAAAACATAAAGAAGTACCAATATTCAAAAGAAAAACAGGCAAAAGATATTACTAGTTCACAGAAAAAGAAATCCAATGACTCTTAAAAACATAAAAAGGCACTTAGGAGAAACGAAAAATGAAAACACATTGAGATGACATTTTTCATCTACCAGATTGGCAGAGATCAAAGCTTTGGATGACGTGCTGAGCTGTATTGGTGAGCGTGCCAGGCATTTGCCTATTTTGCTGTCAAATTCATTCCCAGGTTTTTTCCACACTGCTGGTTTTACCGTGTACCCTGTCACCAAGTAGCATCTGGCAGAATGGCCTGCTGAAAGCTCAAGCATTCTCCAGCTGGGAGACCACACGCCGTGAGTTTGGGATGCTGTCCTAACAGGAGGCAGCACGTACCTTGAACCAGGAGCCAATATATGAGTTGTTTCTCCCAGTGTGAGAATACTTGGAGCCAGGAGCAAAGTGATAGAAGAGTGACTCCTCTGTCTAGACCTAACGGCCATTCACAAAACTTTTGCTTCCATCCTTGCCCAATTAGAAGTATTGGTTTCCAAGAGAGAAATGCATCCACCATGGACACACGGTGGTTTTACAAAATTGGAGGTTGAGGCCAACAGGCTATGTTTGGCTTCTCATGCCATAGAACCAATGGGCAGAGAAAGGGATTATCATATTGGCTGAGGATAATAATCTCAATTACCCAGAGGAAATTGGTTTTTTGATACACGATGGGGCAGGGAACTCTATGTTGGGAAGGGAAGGGATTCTCTGCAGTGCCTCTTAGTACTTTGTGACCAAAAGTAAAAGGCAATGGAAGTTACTGCACCCAAAAAGGCAGGACTATTGAGAAATCAAACCCTTTGGGAATAAAGATTTGAGTCACTGTACTGGGTAAAAATTTCCCAATAACCAAGTGCTGGCAGAGTTCAAGGGGACTATGCAATGAGTGGTGGAAATAAAAAGTGATAAATATCAACTTTAGCCTCCTGGCCAGTGACAGACATGAAGACTGAACAGCTACACCTGCTTTTGTAGGCATGTATTAACCATTTTTTTCTTCTTATTTTTCTCTCATTCCCTGATGATTTTGTATGAGAGATATTCACGGCACTTAGGTTTTTGATCAGAAGAATGACACCCAGATCTGAAGGCAAGACCCTAGACTATTGAAGTGAGTATGATGAGAGAGTGACTTTCTGTGTTCCCATGTGGGATCAGGACTCCGGTGTCAGCGTTAATACAAAGAATAGTTGCATTCCATGAAGCAGAAGCACAGAGTGGTTGTTAACGTCTGGCAGTTAAATATGAAGCTGAGAGCAACAAGACTGAACTGCCATCCTTTCTTTTCCCCCCAGATCCATTCCCCATCCTCCTCCACTCTTGTCTGCATCATGGGAAAAAGCATCTATTTCCCAAGCTGAATTCACATTATTCTCAGGAATGGGAGTCATTGGCAGAAAACAGGAGAGTAGAGGCCAAGATACGTCTTCCCTTTACTGTCTGACTTGAGAGGCATTTCTGTCAGCAGCTACTTCTCCTCCAACTCCATCCTGACAGCCCCTCGCTTGGTGGCCAGTTCCTGCCTGGCAAGCCTGCTGTGGTCTTGGCTAACTCAGTGGCCCACACTCCTGGACCCCATGACACTGCTGCTGTGGATCTCCAGCTCTGATGGTCGCAGCTCCTGTTGTTGCCACTGCCCTGGGCTACCTCACCATCCCATGTTAGCTCCTCTGGCTCTCCCTTTACCTGGGTCACCAGGTCCCTGTTTTAAATCCCTTCTGTTCAAAATCTCTCAAGATGTCTCTTTTGCATGCCTGACCCCTGGCTGATAAGGTGAGGAAGTAGGAAAATCAATGGGTAGGAGTGTAGCACATACTTTGCTGGTGGGCGTGTAAACTGGCAAGACTCTATGCTGGAAAATTGGGCAATAGCCATATCTCTGTTAGAATTACAAAAGCCTAAGTCCTTTGTCCCAGCAATTTCACATCTAGAAATTTCTCCTATAGATATAATAGCACATGTTTAAATAATGTTTGTGCAAGATTATTCATTGCAGCATTGTTTGTAAAAGTTAAAGACTGGAAACTACCTAAAAATCCACTGATGGCAGATAAGTTAGATAGGATACATTCACAAAGTAAACCGGTATGCAGTCATTCAAAAGAATGAGGATGTTCTTTATATACAGTTAAAGGATAAATCCCTAAGAAATGAAAGAGGAGGGTACACACAGTGCATATAACACCACCATAAAAAGAAAGTTTATACAGAATATATTTACTTTTATTCACAATGATTATCTGCAGCAAGAAACCAATAATATTGGCCTCTTCTGGTGAGAAAGACTAGGAAGATGGGAAAAGAAGATGAGAGGAAAATCTTTCACTGTTTACTCTTTAGTACATTTAGAATTTGGTAATATATGAGGTATTACAAATTTCAAAAGCAAACACAATTTAAATTTTTAAAAAATACATTGCTATGTTGCTTGCAAAAGACACAGCAAAAACAGATATATACATTCAGAGAGAGAGAGAGTAAGATTGGAAATAAATGGATGAAAAATATATACCATAGAAAACTAAGTAGTTAGCAAAAGAATACTGGGGAAGAAATTTTAATCAGACAAAATAAAAGTATAGCACAAGCATTAACAGAGACAAAGAATGGCATTATATGAAACTTAATGGAAAAAGTCTCCTAATCATGAATATGTGCGTATGTAACAACATAGTCTCAAATATATAAAGCATAAGCTAAAATAATCACAGAGAAGAAACATTGTGCCAATAAAAAATTAGTAAAGGCAGACTATTAGAATAATAAAATCAACAAGTCTACTATAGTAGATATTTAGAGAATCTTCCTTTCACCAACGGAGATTCTACTTTTTTTTTTTTTTTTTTGTGTCAGTCTCACTCTGTCACCCAGGCTGGAGTACAGTGGTACAATCACGGTTCATCTCAGCCTTGAATTCCCCGGCTCAGGTAATCCTTCTGCCTCAGGCTTCCGAGTTGCTGGGACTACAGTCATGCACCACCACATCCAGCTAAATATTTTAAATTTTTTGTAGAGATAGGGTCTGGCTGTGTTGCCTAGGCTGGTCTCAAACTCCTGGGCTCAAGTGATCCTCTCACCTCAGCCTCCCAAAATGCTGGAAATACAGGTGTGAGCCACTGTGCCCAGCTTCTACATTCATTTGAAGCGCACAGAGAACATACACAAACATTAGCCATAACCACAGGAGACAGGAGAAATCTTAACACATTTCAAAGAATAAAGAATCCCATGCCATCCAGGCCATGTTCTTTGACCACATGTTGATCAGAAATCAGCAATAAAAAGATAATTTTAAAATATATTTGGACACTTAAAAATATATTTCTAAGAAATACATAAACTTAAATAGAATTCACAGTGGAAACAAATATTTAGAACTTGAAAATGGAAGCATTAAATATCAAAATTTGTGGAACAAATATTTTGCAGGAAATTGATAACTTTGAATGTATCTATTTAAAAAAGCAAGAAAGATTGAAAATAAGTTAAACCGTTCACCTCTCAAAGCTAGTAAGTTTACAGAAAATGGAAGAAAGGATTCTGAACTAGGATGTATAAACACATGCATCTAATTTCTCTCTCTCCAGAGACTCCAATAAAACAATAGTAAAAAGATTTCTTAAAAGGACAGAAAGGCCAGGTACAGTGGGTCACACCTATAATCTCAGCTACTCAGGAGGCTGAGGTGAGAGGATCACTTGAGCCCAGGAGGTCAAGACCAGCCTGGGCAATATAATAGGGATCCAGGGGGCAGACAGAAAGGCACATGCAAAGGAAGGACAGAGGAGGAGGCATCAGCGATAAAACATGCAAGCTAGATGCAGATAGATGGTAGTAACTGACTCCGCAGACCTGCAACCGGCAAATCCTAAGCCAGCAGTGAGAAGAACTGTGAACAGACCAGGTTTGTATGGCAGCACCTCCACAGAGCTCAGACGAGGGGTACTAAATAAGGAAGGATTCAATGAAAGCTGTTTGAGAAATAATTTATCCTTAGAATTTCTCCATACTCCATGCTGCATATAACCTTCTCCCACAATGGCAGATTACCAGAGAGTCCTCTGGACTGGGAACCACCAGACACAGTTAAGGACATGGGTATCCTCGCTCCAAAGAGTATATTAAGTGTCATATGCAACTTGGTTAAGACTGGAGATCATAAGACTTCTCCAGGGAATCTGTTAGTCCAAGAGGAAAGATCTAAAGAGACTGACATCAGGGGTTTTTCCAACAAAGAGCCCACCCAGATCACTCTGAAGTGAAGATCAGTGGTGACCAGTCTCCTTAGTCTCTAAATGCTTCCAACCACCTTTTCAATCTCCTGCTTTTAAATATGGGAAGCTAGCTAGGAAGGAATTCATAAATTCTCAAGAAACCTGAAGCCCCTGGCTTGACTTGAAGACTCTATTCAGCATCTCTTCTCTGTCCGTGGAGCTATTATTCTTTCTTTGTATAGCTAGGTTTGGGCTAGCTACCCAATATTACAAAACTGATTTTCAAAACAAACTAACTATAAGTACTAAATACATAAATAAATAATGCATATATCATTTTGTAAATAAAACTGTAATAAAATTGGTTGGAGCATCTCTGGGAGACGGTCAAATTAAATGAGGTCGATGCATGCTGTGGACAACCATGCTGGCCATTCTCCATTTGTACTACTCAGATTGCTGAGGAGGCCGATCGATACAGACTGCATCATCAGGGCAGGGTACCCTTGCCCTCTGGGTTTCACTCCACTGGGGTTTGAGCAATGGGAAATAATAGCCAAAAAAAGAAGGCAGGAGAAGAGAAATGTCTAGATACTTATTCCACCCTTCCTCCCACTTGAGCATATTTCTACCAGGGGCTCCACTATCCTTCTTGTAGGGTTGTCCCTCTTGCTCAGCTCCTGTCTCCTCTGAGTACCACTAACAACATCCCTTGCCTCGCTCTTTGAAGTGGAATTGGACCCGTATGGAGAAGTGGTATTATGCAAACAATGTTCTGGGGAAATTGGTGATTTTTATGAAAAGTACAATGAAATCAGATGCTTACATCACGCCACACACAAAAATCAATACCGGGTCAATTAAAACCCAAATGAAGGTTGGGGGATCTGGTAAACTTAATGAAGAAAATATAGACCTCTGGGAAGCAGGAAGATTTCCTTTTTGAAAAAAGAGGGGGAGGGGGGATGGAGGGGGACACTCCATTAAAGTGCATTTTATTACATTAAAATATAAATCCTGCCAAACACACATAAACAAAGTTAAAAGACGAGGCAGAGTCTGGGGAGAGATCATTGCAATGCCTAAAACTAACAAAAGAATATGTCAAATTTTATAAAGAATTCCTACATATGAATAAGAAAAAGACAAGTGTGTCCATGGAAAAGACAGCAAAGAACACAGAGGCAAACCACAGAAGAAAAAATCTGAAAATAAGCACATGGAAAACATACTCAACAGCACTGATAATTAGGGAAATGCAAATTATTTATTTGTTTATTTTTAGTCAGGGTCTCACTCTGCTGCCCAGTCCAGAGTGCAGTGGCATGATCATGACTCACCACAGCCTCAATTTCCTGGGCTCAGATGATCTTTCTGCCTCAGCCTCCCGAGTAGCTGGGAATGCAGGCACACACCGCCATGCCCAGCTAATTATTTCACATTTTTAAAAATAGAGATAGGGTCCTGCTATGTTGTGCAGGCTGGTTTCGAGTTCCTGGGCTCCAGGAATCCTCCCGATTCAGCCTCTGAAAGTGCTGGGATTATAGGCATGAGCCTCTGTTCCCGGGTCAGGAAATGCAAATTAAAACAGTGTAATACCATCAGACTGGTAAAATGTGGATGTGATAACACCACAGACCAGTGAAAATGTGGAGAAGTAGATGCCGCCCATGTACCTATAGGAATGTATATTTAGTAGCAGTAGTAGACCCTCAATTCTACTTCAAGGTGTACATGCTAGAAAAAAAAATCTTTTGTACTCAAGGAGATGAGACAGGTACTCGAATATTTATCGCAGTGCTTTGTAAAAGGCAAGAAAAAAAGGACACAGCATGAATATCAGAGTGGATAAATAAATTATGACATCTTCCTAAATGGAATACCATGCAGCAGTATAGTCAAGCATGAGATCACATGACCAAGAATAAAAGGTTAGGTCAGAAAGCAAGTTAAAGAAGGATAGTGACTGAATGACAACATGAGTATAAAGTTCAAAAATGTGCAAAACAATATTTATGTGTTTTTAAGATATGTTTACATACAGTAATAGCGTAAAAAAACACTCATGGAATAATAGATATCTCTGGGGAAGAAGGGCAGGAAACAGGAAAGAAGAAAGAGAGAAGGGAGGGATATGAGAGGAGGGCTTCCCTGGACATATCAGGCGTATCACTGAGATTTCATGCCAAAACACAAAAAGGCTTTGTTTTTTTTTCCAGGCGCATTGGCTCACACCTGTAATCCCAGCACTTTGGGAGGCCGAGGCGGGAGGATTGCTTGAGCCCAGGGTTTAGAGACCAGCATGGGCAACATAGTGAGACCTGGTCTTTTTAATAAATAAATAATTTTTTTAATTAAAAAAGGCTTTTTATAGAATTGACCGTGGGTACATAAATGTTTGTTAGATTGCTCTTTGTACTCTCCTGAACGTTCAGAAATGAAGAAAACGATTAAACCTACAATGATCTTAAGGGATATGAATAGACATGTAACACCAAAGTGGTGGAAATAAGACTTCCACTCTAAGCTGTAATAGTCAGATTCCACATAAAGTAGTAACTGCATACCTGGACGTGAATAAACAGGTGTCCAACCAGTAAGCAGTAGCCATGGCTGGGAACTGTCAGCGGACACAAACTAGGTAAAAAAAGAAATTGGAGTGCACCTGGGATGTTGAGCCTGGAGTCAAAGACTTTCTCAAATTTTACAAGTGGTGGAACATGCCTGCAGGTCGCAGAATGTCATCCTAGAAAGTAGCAGCCTGCCAGTGACCCCTTTGTATTCCACAGAGGGTATAAGCTCAGATAAGACTCAAATGTTTTTCACTTCCCAGCCTCACTCTGGTTGTAGGGCTGATAAAGATTCACCAGAAAAATAATAACTTCTCTGTTCACTGAGGTACACACTGACCACCTAAAAGAATGCACAGGACTTTCTGGAAAGGCCCGGATCCCCCGGCTGCCTCTGAGCCCTGAACACACCCCTGAAGGGGCTGACCTTGGGCTGACTTCTGGGGGCTGGAAGGTAAAACAGCCCCATAGCTAATTCTCACCGGAGTCTTGGTCTTGGCCTGAACCCTGGATGCTGTGTCTAAGTGACTAAATGCAGCAGCCATCTATTCACATTCACTGGAGTGAACCAGGAAATGGGCAGAGAGCTCATGTGTGACGCTAAGTATAGCTTCTCTCTAACATGAACAGTCAACAACAAGCTCCCTATCATTTCTATTCCATTAAACATTGCAAATTAGAGTCCAAGGAGGAAGCTAATTTCCAGTCAAACAGAAGAACTGGGGGCCCAAAATCTGTTCTCCAGTTTTTGCCCAGATGGCCACGTAGGCACACACTCACAGACCAGCTCACCCACTTCAAAACACAACGGAGCAAAACACATAGAAATAAACAAGGGACTAGATCCGGTGCCATCGGTTCTTTTGTTTAATTGCAGTCATTCATTTTTTCACACAATCCGAAGGGCGTGATTGGATGCTCCAGTATTTTGTGCGAAGGGTGCAGGCGTCTAAAATGGGTTCACTTCCTGACTTGGGTCCTCTTGCTCCAAATACCCAGGCAGCCTCCCAGCACACTACAGCCTTCCATTGGAGCTGATGTTACACTCAGCCAAATGAGAGTGCGACATCCACACTTCAGACCAATTTATTCTACTTGAGTATAATGTGTCTCATTAATCTCTTCCATCTGTTGTTTATGTGCATGAACAATTCTAATGGGACGTATAAAGTACTGACACAGGATTTACTACTTGGGCCTCTGAGTCCAGGTTTAATTTGTTAAGGAGTTGCTATTCCTACAGATGGGACACAGATATCTAAGAACTGGCTTTCCCCCAGTCACAAAGACGTTTGTGAAAACTTCCCTGTCTGCCTGGGCAGCGTTCCCAAGGCCAGTGCCACACAGATGCTCATGTGTCACCCTACCCTGGTATCATCAGAAGTCAAAGGCAGAATAGGATTTCCAAGGCAGGAACAGAGGACTGCCAATTCTGTTATTCAGAAGCTTTTCCTCTTCCTACTGCTACTGCTTTCAGATTAATTCATTGCTCAACGCACATGCCACCAGGCTCCAGACGGGATAGACAAAAGTCATTGTCAGTCAGTTTTACTACTTGGAAATACTGTGATTGAAAGTGCTCATGTGAGAAGATGCTGACATTAAATTGGCTACCGGAAGGATTGGAGATTACTGACTACACAGTCTTTCAATTCCCACATCACTGAGGATAATCAGCATCTTTGAAGGAAAAATTAACACCTCATGAAAAGCCAATTGGAAAATCCCCAATATAATTAGATGAGGATAACTAAGTGTGTTTATTAGTTCAAGGTATATTTGAGAGCTCAATATGTGGCGTGCTTTGTGCTAGCCACCGGGCATTTGATGATAAATGAAATACACACAATCCCTATTTGTCTAAACTATTCAATGCTGTATTGGTTGAGATGTGTCCTCTAGAAAGCCATATTTTGCACTCCTAACCTTCAGTACCTCAAAATGTGACCTTATTTGAAGACAGAGTTTTTGCAGAGGTAATCAATTTAAATGAGGTCATTAGAGTGAGCTCTTATCCAATATCACTCAAGTCTTCATAAAATGTGGAGATACACACACACACACACACACACACTCAAACACACACACGGAGACCTCTACATGAAGATGAAAGCAGAGATTGGGGAGATGTTTCTATAATCAAAAGAATGCCAAAGATTACCAGCAACACACCAGAAGCCGGGGGCGAGGCAGAGCCTGGAATAGATTCTCCCTCAGAGAACTGAGAAGGAACTGACCCTGTCAATACCTGATCTTGGACTTCCAGCCTCCTGGGTTGAAGCAATCCTGCCCCCTCGGCCTCCCAAAGTACTGAGATTACAGGCATGAGCTATCTCACCCATCACCCCAATCTCTTAACTAGGTCTACCTTGCGGGGGGAGGGAGGTGGTCTAGATTGTTTGCACTGGGTTGTGGGCTTTTGGAAAACAGAGGACTTTATTTTTTTACTTTTATACATTTCTATACTCTTCAGGTCTTTTTTAAAAACAATAATTATTTACTACTTTTTTGGGGCACATACAAACATTTCCTCTTAGTTCTCAGAGCTTTCCTCAGGAGGAAGAGCTAGCTCCTGCCTCTGTCTCTTTGCTTTTGGGTCACAAAACACAGGACAGTGTCTGGACTGAGTCAATGAAAAGGAAATGTGCTAAATCTAAAGCATTAAGGTGATATCACCTTGTCAAAAGTCTTCAGGACCATCTTTGGCAGCATCACTAATAGACATAGATCCAGTTCAGAGTGCACGGAATGTGTGAACTAGAGACCAGTGGTTCTAAGTTCACATGTACACAAAAATGCTGCTCCTTTGAACGAGAAGACACTGGAAACAGCATGAGCCCCACATGTTACCCAGTCTCTTGGTAGGGTCACTTCTGAGCACTGCCATCCTTCAGCAAACTGCATTTTCCATGGCACCCAACTAGAGTTTACATGCTCGCTTGTTTTTTATGATTTACTTTTGTTTCACAGTGGGCAGGCCTGTGCAAACCACCCCCAAAGTCCAAGGGAGCAGAGAGGAAAAAAAGGCTGACATATCGTTTCTCAGAGAGAAACATTTAATACTTACAAACAGAAACCATGTCTGTGTCTTGGACAGTAGCAATATGTCCAATATGGTGGCTCCTGGGACATTACCCCCAGACCCAGGACTTCTATACCATAGGGAAAGAGTGACTCTGAAAGGGTGTGGAGGACAATTGAAGTATGACAGCATCAAAGTTGTTGTACCTAAAGGCAGGATTTACAGTAAGTGCCTAATCTTACACAAGAGCGATAAACTGGAAACCTTAGAGACCTTCCCAGAACCGGTGATAATCAGAAGCCAACATGGCAGATTAGCATCCAAGATGGAGTTGCTTTAGCTGCTACAACTTCTTTTATGGTTGTATTTGTGCCAAATCATACACAGTGGTTCACAGAAAGATTAAGGGACCCTCATTTCTGTGATGATTGAGAAGCTGTCTATGAACTCTTTTTTTTATGTGGGCCAACTTAATGTCACCCGACCCCATGAGCCTCCAGAAAAATGAGATCACATTCAGTACTATCCAGACCCAAATGCTGGCTTTTTGTACCCTCTTGACTGCAGGACTCCAGGTACCTTTTAAGGCTTGTCTTCCCTCTCCTGTAGAATGAATGTCCGAGAGCTATCCAGAGGTATCTTTTACCTTGACGATTCTCTTTGGCAATTTTTTGTTCACTCCACATTGGTCTCTGGATGTCATGCTCCTCAGGATTCTCTTACCACCCTGGCTGGAACCACTGCTTGTTGCTCTATAGGGCTACTTCCCTTAGGTGCCTGGGGCCTTTCCACTGCTTTTCCACCTCTCCTCTCCTGTAGGCCTGTCACTCGCTTGAGCAGTGCTATGACCATTGGAGCTGCCATAATCCAGACCTCTGTTTAGTGTTCTTCCTGCAGCTGAACCCTAGGTTGCTATTTACCATTTTATGAATGGTAGAGGGGCCCAGCTCTCCTGCCTCTGTCTTCCTCAAAAGCTCTTGGGAGTGCTGAATTGGAATAAGATTCCAGGAATAGTCCATATATTGTTCTAGGGCCTGCCTCCTCTACCTCTTAGACCTTGATGCTGAGTCAATTTTGTCACCTATTGCTATTTTTGCTGAGACTAGAGTCTCCCTTGGGTCCTGCAGTCCCTCCATGTAGTTTGGATTTTGTTAATTCCTTGCCAACTTGCTAGGTTAGCCTGTAGTTGTTTGATCTGTCTATACAGGCATACTTACACTTTTTTCCTAGGGTGCTTCTAGCTTGACGGAACTCAGCAGGTACTAGAGGATATCACAGTGGGGAATGTCACTTAACTGTACATGCCATGTGTATCTGAATCTCTGCTCTGGCAAGCTGAGATTCACCACCACAATCATGAAGCCCTGAAAGGACCCTCCAATGGCAATATAAAAGACCACTGGATTAGACAAGTAAGAAAAAAAACAATAATGGAAGAGAAGTATAACTGAAGAATAAGAGGAGGCAGCAGATAAATTGCTAAGAGAATGATGAAAGAATTTCAAGGCGAGTAGGTTGAAATATTTTACTATTTCAGTTTTCAACTATAGGCTAAGTGAATATCTCTGAGGGAGTCCACAGTGAGACACTTTACAGAATAAATCTTTGCTATTTGGGAAAAATACTTATTAGACCTCTGGCATTTCCCACATGTACTAATATCACTCTAATATATAATTAAAATGTAATTCATGTTAGAAATTGGGGTCATAAGAAAAATAATAAGACTTCAGTGAAGTATGTAAGTTGGGCATTTAGCAAGGCCAACTCTTTAGCCAAGTGGCCTTGCCTATTCCTTCACTGTTGACTCAAAGTGTGTGCATTCAAACTTGTACTTCCTCAAAATTATAAAGGAGAATTTCTTGGATTTGGGGATCACTTATCAACTGCTGAAAGGGAGAACATTAAACATCAGAGTGCTACAGGTCAACTGTACTGTGTAAGAAGTCATGTTGGGCCGTTCCTAAGAGCTTTCCCAACTTGGGGTTATCACGGCGAAGTGTGATGTTATTTTCATCACATTTCATTAACCTAAGTGATTTACCCACAAAGCCTAGATCTTCAGTTCACATCCTGACCAACTGTTGCCCACCTGGGAAACCCGCTAGAAGAACTTGTTCCCTTAAAACTGTTCTTAGCCCTCTTCTGGGTTCTAGCCACACCTTGATGGCCTGGCTGTATGTTAGGAATCCTTGTGTCTGGGCTAGGTGGAATTATTATCATTGACTCCATTACACATCAAATTGTCTTCTTTTCCAATAGCTTTTTGGTTAATAGTCTCTGTAGGTTTGTTTCTGAGCAATTTCTAATGTATTATACATTCATTGTATAGGATAGTTTGCTTCTGCTGCTGACTGCAGGACCCACATCTAGCAGGTAGGGCAGATGAAGCTACCCTCTGAAGTGTTCTGAAGGTTAGGAACCGACTTATATTGTGCCTGAGACAGTGGCTTTCTTTCTTGCAACAACTTTTTTATTTCACTGAGCCCAGGAGAAATTTCAGAATAATTAAAAGTTATTTGCTTTTACTTCTCTAACAAAAGACTTGCACAGACAAATATATTCATTCATAAAGGTTGTATAGAACAAAACTTGGTAAAAGTAAATGCTCATATTTTAACTATTATTATTACTACCATAGACTGTTCAGCACCAATGAGCTACAAGTTGCAAAGCTACTGTTTCTGAAGAGAGGACCCACATATCCTCTGATCTAAATGCCCACTTTACAAATGGGCAAACTGAGGTCCCGGGGGGAGATAAGACTTTCCTAAGATTACAGTGTTCACTAGTAGTACAAATAGAATTAAGATCCTGGAGAAAAATATTGCTTTAGAAATGTTGTATCTTTGAAGCCAGTCAGCATTTCCCAGAAATTGTTGAGACAATAAGGTTCAGAAAAATCCTGGGTTTCTGAGAGAAATTTTGGGAAGTTTCTTCTTTTTTATCATTGTATTTTATTCAGCTTACCCTTAAGAGCCCCTCCATGGGATCCCAAGGAACTCCCACTTATTCTGGCCCTGGTTCCTTGAGGTGGTTGGACTAGAGCTGTCTTGGATATATCACCATTAGGAGAGATGGAAGTCTGCTGTGTATATTGGAAGCTGGATTCCTCAAATGGTAGAAGAGAAATAATTTATTTTTCAGCAATTCTTTCCTATTTCATAGGAGGCATTTGTATTTACTTTGGTAGGATTGCCTTAACAATGAACCACAACCTAAGCACTTAAACAACAGAAATGTATTGCCTCACCATTCTGGAAGCTCGGAAGTCCAATATCAATGTGTTGACATCTGTTAAGCACCCTCCTCCTGAATCATTACATGGCAAAAGATGAGAGAGTGAAAGAGAGAGAAACTGCTGCTGAAATCTATTTTATTAAATCCCCCATAAGGATGGGTTCCTTATGGCTTAACCACCTTTAAAGGTCCTACCTTCCAATACCATGACATTGGCAATTAAATTTCAACATGAGTTTTAGAAAAGTGGGATATAGTCAAGGTATGCATGACTGGTTCAATATTCAGAAAAAATCAGTAGTATCCATCACATCAACAGTCTTAAGAAGATAAGTCAGATAATTATGTTAAATGTTGCAGAAAAAGCATTTGGCAAAATGCCACTCCCAATAATAATAAAAGTCCTCAGCCAACTGGAAACAGAGGGAACTTCCTCATTTTGATAAAGAATATCTATTGAAAAACTAACATCATACTTGAGAAACTGAATGTTTTTTTCCCCTGAGATCAGATATAGGACAATGATGTTCTTTCTTATTATCCTATTTAATAACACGGGGAAAGTCCTAGCTAGTGCAATAAGATAAATAAATGAAATAAAGATATACGGATTGGACAAGCCGGGCTCGGTGGCTCAGCCTGTAATCCCGCGCCTTTGGGAGGCTGAGGTGAGTGGATTGCCTGAGCCCGCGGGTTCGAGACCCGCCTGGGCAAGCGAGACCTCATCTCTACAATAAATCAAAAAAATTAGCC
>CAUYQG010205936.1:0-10765 GCA_963574415.1 Tarsius wallacei | reverse complement strand
TCTTGGATTTCTTTGAGCAGTGTTTTGTAGTTTTCATTGTAAAGTTCTTTCACTTCTCTGGTTAGGAAGATGCTGAGGTATTTCTTTTTTTTTTTGGTGTGTGTGTGGCTGTTGTGAATGGGATTATGCTTTTTATTTGGTCCTCTGTTTATTGCTGGTATATAAGAATGAGACTGTATTTTGCACATTTATTTTGTGCCCTGAGACTTTACCAAAGTCCTCTATCACTGGAGGGAGATTTTTGACAGATTCTCTCATGCTTTCAAGGTATAGGATTATATAATCAGCAAAGAGGGACAACTTAACTTCCTCTTTTCTATTTGGATACCTCTGATTTCCTTTTCTTGTCTGATTGCTCTAGCTATGACTTCCAACACTATGTTGAACAGGGGGAGTGAGAGTGTACTTTACAAAATTTTCTTTCTTAAAGAGCCAAGGGCAGGTCTAGACTGCATTTTGTGTGAGACTTGGAAAAAAGAAGTGAAGTGGCAGCTTTATTCGTCTTCACTCATCAGATTTGAGCAGAACATGAGGTGCTGCTATCTTTCACACTATGTGGCTTATCTGCTATCTCACTTTGTTGGTTGAGGAGAAGGGAACAACTCCATCTCTTTTTGCATCTCCTGTGCCAGTTGGACATTTAATTCTCTGAAAAAGGCAGACCAATTTTCTGAATTACTTAGGCTGAGAGCATTGAAGTAAGAACAGAATGACAAGAATTCCTTTCACCCTAAAAATATCAATTTATCCTTCCTTCTCTCTATTTTTGTACTTCTTTTCCTTCCAGTTACCTTCTCTACTTGCTTCTGGCTGCCACACACACAGAAGCAATAGTTATAGATCATTTAACCAACTTACACAATTGACTCAGTCAAATCAATACATTTCTTATTATATATTGCTTCTTTTGGTTCTATTTCTCTGATCCAATTATGACTGATACAACATCCTTAATAAAATTTGATAAGAAATCTTCATAAATTCCATGACATGATTAGTCAACACACTAACTGTTCTGGAATTGGCACAAGATTTATGCCACTGGGGGCAAGGTGAACATGATTTTTACCATTGAATTCTAGATAATACATGAGGAAGAAATAATGGAAGAAGAAAATTATAATTTTGCAACCCCTGATAAAATAATTAATTTAGGTAAAAGTCATTAATTGGTAAAAAAACATTAGAGGAAATATTAAGGAAAAGTGATGGTGTGAAAAATGAGAGCTGACTGGCGTTACTCAATCTAAAGATTATTCTTGACATCACCAAAAATAAAATACTAGGTATATGTTTCAGTCTTAGTCCATTAAGGTTTCTATAGCAAAAAAACTTAAACTGGGCAATTTATAAACAACAAAAAAAGTATTGTTCACTATTCGGGAGGCTAGAAAATTCAAGGTCAAGTTTCTAGGACATGTGATGCCTGGTAAGTATTTACTTTCTGCTTCAAGGATGGCATCTTTTACCTGTGTCCTCACATGGGTAAAGCAAACAAAATCACTCCTTAGGGCCACTTTTATAAGGGCACTAACCTTATTTGTGAGGGTTCCATTTCCATAACCTAAGCATCTCTGAGAGGCTCCACCTCTTAATACCATCACATTGGAGTATTGGTTTTAACATATAATGTTGAGAGGGTCCAGTCATTCAGACCACGATATATTCCTGCTTAATATGATGGGAAATGAAGCTCATAACATAAACCATGATATAGTCTTCCACAATATGTTAAACTAGAATCCACACAAAACTTTAGGCTCAAATTTCAGTGCAATGGAAATATGGGACATAAGAAAACATATAAAAAGGATTCCCCACAAAATTGAATTTATTTATTAAAAAATGTGTATTTATTTTTACATGTTTAAACTTCCATCACCTTCAAAGTATTCTCCACATGATACAATACACCTATCAAGATGCATCTTTCAACTGCTCAAAAGTTTTTAAACCAATTTTGATACCATTAATGCTTCCGATATTTTTTGTTTCACCTCATCCACATCAGCAAAATACTTCCCTCTGAGGAATTTTCTTCATCTGGAGAAGTGAAAAAAAAATTACTTGGGGTGAGATTGGGTGAATGGGGGGTGGGGGTGAGGCATGGTAGTCATGTTGTTTTTGGTCCAAAACTGCTAAACAATCAGTGCAATGTGGGCGGGTGTGTTGCCATGGTGGAAGAACCATTCATCTATCTGCCACAACTCCACAACTCAGGATGTTTCCTCCACAAATTGTGAGACAACCTTCTCAAAACCTCCAGACAAAAACTTTAGTTGATCATTTGTTCTAGAGAAACACATTCCAAGAATACTACATGGGGCCTGCCCTTCAAAAAAACAAAAACAAAAACAAACAAACAAACTATATATATATATATCAGTTTTTTGTGTGTCACTCCCTTATATACAACAACATCATAAGGAGAAAAAAAGTTAAGTCCAGAATGTAAGACCATTCTTTGAAACAGCTGACACAGTTTCCTTAGCAAGTCACTTTCATAAAGACATAGACTTTTCAGAGATATAATAATAAAAGGCATTGTATGGCCCTGATTTGGATCCTGACTTGAGGGGAAAAAAAAAAACAAAACAAAACTGTAAAAGAATAACAGATTTGTGTCCACTAAAGAAATTTTAATATGTGATGGATTGTGAGAAATAATTGTTTTTTTTTAGGTGTAATATTTTTTAGGTGTAATAACTTTTTCAGAAAGATGCATGAGGCAGTATGTAAGGTGAAAACCTTGAAGTTGGGATTAAGATTTTCTTAAAGTACATAGTCAACACCAACAACAAAAGCTAAATGGAACAGGTTTTAATAAATCTTGAGAATTACTGATTCTGGATAATAAATAAATGAAGTTTTATTGTAGTATTCTCTTTATTTTTGTTTTATGTACAGTAATTTTTAAACTTCCAAAATAGATTCAAAACAGACATAGAAGAAAACCAGGAGACTATCCGAGCCTGGATAGAATTACTCAAAGTTGGGAGAATTACAAGAAGAGAGTTAATAAACCAAAAATAATGAGTGCTTTGAACTGTAGATACTATAAAAAAACAACTGAAGTCTTCATTTATTCAAAAAGTGAAGTAACTTTTTTATGTATAACTGTAGAATGTTGGAAATTAGTTTAATGAGTAAATTAGAATTTTAAATTTTGTGATTTTTTTATTACTTATGCAAAGATAATATTTAAATTCATTTAAAAATATATATTTTACTCCTAAGCTACAAACATTACAAATACATAAGACTCATAAAATGCATATATGTACACATACATGTATGTGTATATTACATAATATACATATAAAATATATATACATTATTACATATAATATATTAATTATATATCATACAGTATATGCATATATTCATTATATTTATACTTATGTCATATGTATGTTACAATCTATAAGGATATATAAGATTACCCATTTAAATAAACAAATAATGTCCTGATATCTACTATACATTGAGATGTTTTATAGGTAGGCAAGCCTCAGTGTCTCTAGTAACTGATAGAAGTGCTAAAGCAAACTTTAAAAAAAACCTATGGTTTACATAAAGAAGGAATTTTTCTTTTTTTGCTAGTTTAATTTGACATAATCTGTGGCTACTCTCTTCTATACTATTGTCTACATATGTAGATTTACTAGGTGTTTGATACAATTTAAATATACCTATTATTAAAGTTTGTTATTATGAGAAACAAAAAGATCACATAAGTTGTTACACAACCTATGTGACTAATTCACTGCTGCAATTTTGTGTCATGAACAGGACATGCATAGGAATTTTAAGAGGGTGGAAAAGAAGTGAGTCAAGCCATGTATTTTCAAAAAAATTGTTGAAAATGTGAACGAAAAGAATCTGTAAAGTAAATGTGTATGTCTATGTCCCAGGCCATTTAATATCTGTCAATTATATTACAGAAATGTTGTTAATTTTATCAAATAAAGAAAAATAATGTCGTCTATTTTAGCCTAGATTTGCTTTGAAGATGATAAGACCTTTTATATTTCAAATTAATGTTTCCGCCTGTGACAAATAGCTTATAAATTATCTCCCAATGCATGCTGCCTATTGTTATTCACATGCTGGTGTAGTCCCCTCATGTTGATAAGATAGAAATACACCATTAACTACACTATTCACTCACTTCTAATTAATACAATATTACAAGAGTGCTAGGATGTCACTTCTGAGATAAGGTTTTTATTGGACTGCAGTTTCTGTCTTGGGTATTCTCTTTTACACTCTTGCTTGTTTTGTGTAAATGAGCTTCTTGGTCAATAGAGTCCTGCCCTCCCCCCAACCTCCGACTCTATCTGGCCATACCACAGGCCTGCTCCAGCTATCCAGCTTTTAACAGTACTGCCAAAATAAGCTTTTTGAGCCAATTGTAGAGTCAGACAGTGTCTAAGACTCATCTTTGATACTAATAGCACTGATGGAAAGAAGTTACTCCTCGGGAAGCTGTTTAACTAGGACACCCTGAAACCGCAGAACAGGATACCTGACATAAAATTCCTGAACATTTTAGACATATTTTCGTGTGGCAAAACTAGCTAGCTGTCCACAAAATATGTTCCCCTTTCCTCCTTAAAACACAACTCTAGCTACTTTTTTTTTTTTCAGGCTTTTTTGTAGCCAAGTATGACCTTGTTGCCATATGGTTAAATTCTGGTTTTTAATTTATTATTGTCAGAGTGAGAATTGCTATTTCTAAAGCAAAGAAACAAAAGTAATCTTCCCAATCTTTTTTTCACAAGACCCAGATAGTCGCAAATTATTTGACACTGCTTCTATTGAAAGTTTGGGTCTAATATTTTGTCTTCTGAATCTGGGCTAGGCTTAGTGGCATGCTTGACAAAATAAAATTAGGTGGAAGCCGGGCTCGGTGGCTCAGCCTGTAATCCCGCGCCTTTGGGAGGCTGAGGTGAGTGGATTGCCTGAGCCTGCGGGTTCGAGACCCACCTGGGCAAGTGAGACCTCATCTCTACAATAAATCAAAAAATTAGCCGGGTGTGGTAGCGCGCGCCTGTATTTCCAGCTACTTGGAAGGCTGAGGCGGAAGGATCGCCGGAGCCCAGCGGTTCGAGGCTGCGGTGGCCGGGAGCGGCCGCTGCACTCCAGTCTGGGTGACAGAGTGAGACTCCAACTCAAAAAAAAAAAAAAAAAATTAGGTACAAGTGACAGTTTGGCACTATAGAATCTAGATAATAGTCATTTTGCAGTTCCCACTAGGGTTTCTGAATACACTTACTTTGGGATAAACAAGTGACTAGATAACAAATTTGATTACTCTGAGATCGTGACCAAGTTACCCATGTAGAGCCTTCATTTGGGAAAAAAGATGGCCAATCAGCCTCTACTTTCTCAGGATCTCAACAAACATGTGTGAATGAAAAACCTTCATATGATCCCAGCCACAACTACCAGAAATGTAAACAGAAATAATAAAGCAGTGCTCTAAGCCCCTTAGTACAATAAAGCCACAGTTTCATGGTAATAGCAAAATGGAACACTAAAGTTCTAGTCTAGGCAAAGGCAAAGTCATAAGTCAAAGGGGACTAATACTCTCAAGTTAATCAAAAGTTGGCAAATCACCATCATTGACATTATGCTACATGAGTGAGAAATAAACATGTTGTGAAAAGCCACTGAGTTTGAGTATTGTTTGTTTCTGCAGCCAGCATTTATCATAATCAACAGATTTCATATAATAATTGAATGTCTAATTTTTGGACAGATGCTTCTAG
Organism: Tarsius wallacei; assembly: GCA_963574415.1. Taxonomy (NCBI): domain Eukaryota; kingdom Metazoa; phylum Chordata; class Mammalia; order Primates; family Tarsiidae; genus Tarsius; species Tarsius wallacei. Next base: position 4,991 of record CAUYQG010205936.1, on the reverse strand, counting down.
AAGAAAAATCACATTCAACAAAGCTCTTTTGATTTTAAGTAGCTCCAATTTTCATAAAATTATTCAGTATATTTAACTTACAAACATCTCTCCAAGTATTTGTATCATTGGTCCAAGGTCAAAAATTTGATTAAAAAGGCACACCACCTACCAAATACAATATCATGTACACATTAATTTTTAATTATTGAAAATTATTTAAACTTTCTTGGGATATTTTCCTCTTGCTGCAACACCCTTAAATTCTACAGGTTAATTTATTCTTTTCAATTTAAGATTATCAATTCTCTGACTGTATTCTAATATAAATATATGTGATGTCCAGAAATATATGAAAGAAGGGAAGACAATCATATTCACCTTATAGTTTTATTCATACAAAGAAGAGAAATTTCTACTTCCCTTATTAACATCATTCCACATATGTTGATGTTTTGTAATTGCATTTAAGGTTTTTGTTGTTTTGCCCATGACTCATGATATGCTTCTTCTAAAAAGGTGAGAACAAAAAATTTGTCTGTCTTAAAAATAGAAAGTTTTCCTTCAATTCTGAATTCAACCACTTACACATATATTCAAGTAAAAGTGTTTTTACTTATTTTTCTTAAAATGTTCTTTATCTGAAATTTATTATTATAATGTATCTTGAATAGCGATATTTTTATTCAATCAATTCATCCCCAATCACTTTTTATCATACTCTAAAATAGGCATTTTTCCAAGATAATTATCTAAATTGCTATAACATTATTGAATAAGACAGGACTAAGGACACAGATCTAAGACCTGCCTCTGGAGACATCAATCTAGTTTGATGAAAGTAAACATTGAGAAACATTATTTGAATAAAATTCTTCAGAAATTAAGAATGTTAAACAATAATATTAAAATGCAAATCAAAATATAAATTGACACAAATAAATAACAATTCAATATGAACCAGAATCATTACTGATTTTATTATAAAAGTATTTCCTCTTTACAACACGATTTTAATCTCCTGCCATGAATTCCAGATTGAAAGACAAAACAATTCTCCTAAAGTCTGCAGCAGTTCAATTATTTAAATTAACTTTAAACTGTGCTTTACTTTACAAGCCCAGAATCACAGTCACAACTTTACTGAAAAGCTTATAAAATTTTGAAATGCTTCAGTAATTCTAAATCTTGTAGAAGGCTGGTACCTTCCAAATTAAAGTGCTAATAAAAAAATTAGCACTAAAATTTTAAATCTCCATGAGCCATACAGAATGATTTAAAATTATTGAAGCCTTTCAATTTTTTATGAGTTTTCTATGTGGAAGTGAATCAAGCAGATTCTTTAGGAGCAAAGCAGTCACTTAAAAACACACGAACAACATTGTCAGAACTGAAAATTTTCCTGGAGGAAATACCTGCCCTTTCTGTCAAATATACCATGAAGAAAACAAACTATAGTACATATTAAAAGCTATCATTCCTGTGAGCCTCCTCAGAGTCAATTGCTCCCATCCAATTTATTAATTTATTATCTGAATCTCTTCTGATATCAGACCCTGTACATCAGACACATAAGGATGGGGAAGGGCAGGGTTTCTGGGAAATATGTGGATCTTTAGGACATGGAAATCTCTACCTTAATTCTGCTTTTCTTACCCATTCATCTGCCCTGAGTATATCCACTGGACATACATTAAACGCCTTGAACAAATCCTGCAATGAGCAAACTTCCCAATAAGGAAACTACTGAGACAGGAGATATCTAGAGAAAGGCTAGGCAGACAGACAGGTAGGTCCTCTGGTAACAATGTAGCAAAATCCCAGCAGACCTCCAGGTTGAGTATTGGTAAACAAGCTTCCTACAAGTCTGTCAAGCTAGAGCTCAAGTACTCACTGCTGGGAAGGAAAAGCAACCAGTCAGTTCACCATTAGGCCCCTACCTCCTGCCAATTGGTCCTTAATACTGACCAATCAGAACAGCAATAGCTCACACCTAGTGCTAGCCAATGGGGTTGGACTTAGGGCTCTATAAGCACCAGGTTTTGATCCCAGAGACCCGCAACCCCTTCAGGTACCCTCCCACCGTGGGAGCGTCTCTGTCCTCTCAGTAAATCCTGCTTTCTCACTTCCTGGCTGTCCGTGTCCCTCATTCTTCCTGGGCATGAGACAAGAACCTCAACCCTGAAGAGCTGCAACCTGAAAAGCTGCAGAAGATCATTGGAGCAGATAGAGCCATGCACTCCAGTGGCTGGCTTGTCAGCCTTGGGAGCCAGCTGATCCAGGAGAGCTGCCAGAAGAAGGTGAGAGTCCGAAGCTGAGACACTCAGAGGGGTAGGCTTGCTACCCCACCAAACCAGCAACACTCTCAGGGCTTGGCTTGCCAACCCATTAAAGCCAACACTCTAGGGGCTAGGCTTGCCAGCCCACCTAATCATGGCACTCTTGGCATTGCTTACCAGCCCATTAGAGCTGACACTTCCAGGGCTAGGCTTACCAGTCCCTCGACCACCTGCTCTGGGGCTTGACTGACTGGCCCATTGAGCTGACACTCTCAAAGCCCAGGCTGACAAATCCACAACACTACCTAGTCACTGTTAAAGGAAATGGGTCCCTACTATATGAGTTCATTCTCATTTACAAGACTAGTGCATATTGGTTTCAGCTGTTGCTTTGAGATGGTCTATTTTCTTTTTCCTTTTTTTTTTTTTCGAGTTGGAGTCTCACTCTGTCGCCCAGACTGGAGTGCAGTGGCGGCTCCCTTCCACCGCAGCCTCGACCTGCTGGGCTCCAGCGATCCTTCTGCCTCAGCCTTCAGAGTAGCCGGAATTACAGGCACGCGCTACCACGCTCTGCTAATTTTTTTATTTATTGTAGAGATGAGGTCTCGCCAAGTTGCCCAGGTGGGTCTCGAACCCGCGGGCTCAGGCAATCCACTCACCTCAGCCTCCCAAAGCATGGGATTACAGGCGGTCTATTTTCTTTTTCAGAGGGTTCAGTAACTCTTTTTCTTGAAGTTGTGGAACACACCAAAATTATCTCCTACTTACAGAGGTGTGTGTACTCTGTACTCCCTTGCATAGCAGAAAAACAAGCAGAGAAAAAAAAAAAGCCTTCTTACCATTATGAATGTTCTTAAGTATTGATATGTATTTCTTGTAGAAATTCCCTTCTTTTGCTTCAGCTACTTGATGTCTTATCCTCTAGAAATAATAAGTAGTTTTGAAAACCTTAGTATCTGAGACTTCTTATAGTTATGCCCATACAATTTTAAATCAAAACACTTTTTATATTAAAAATATTCAAGACATACAAAGTGTATGTTTTATTTGACACATTTTTCATTGTAAAAGCACATTGGTTATATATTTTTTAAAAGCATTTGTTTCCTAAATACATATTTTAGAAACACACACAAACAAATGTGTGCTCAAGGCTTTATCCTCCAGAAAAGAATAATTTGTCATGTTTATAGTAGAATGTGAAATTTCAATGTTCAATGTTCAAAAAATACCTACTTAATTAAGAAAAAGAAATACTATACTTTCCAGATTTCCCTTAAGGTTTGTGGTTTGAGGGGTGTGTGTGTGTGTTGGAGAAATGATGTTGGCCAAGGGAAGGTTCTTAGAGCACCTATCTATACCTCCTCTGACCCTAAAATAATCTGGTGTTTCCTGGCCTGTTAATTATGGGACAACAGCTGGCCATGGATGGCAGCTGGCAATGATATCACCACCTGCAAACTGTCAATATATGCTTTATTTTCTCCTCCTGGCCTCCAGGAAAAATAAACTATTCTTTTTCTGAAGGAGTTCCTATAATAGAATTGCAAGAATAATAGTAGTACAGATTATTTTTATTACTTTGCTCTTTATATAACAATTAATTTATTTCCAAAGTACAGAAAATGTGGGAGGTTTTTCAGGAAAAGGCTACATTCAAAAATTCAGAAGTTTTTTGTTAATCTGGCCAACTCCCTAGTTGTTTTCCCTCGGGATCACTCTTTTTTGGGTCAGTCCCCTCTGCTGACTCTCTCCTATTTAATCTACTTTAAGATCCTATAGTTTGTTTTACCTTTTAAAATTTATACACAAAGTATAACAAGAAAAATTACAGAGACTAAGTTTTCTTTTTGTTGACTCTTGTTGAGTATGTATACCTATGTAACCCCACACATTCAATAGAGAACATTTCCTTCACCATCGAAATTTCTTTCTTGATCAATATGACATTTCCCACCCTCACCCCAAAACAATCACTGAACTTCATATAACTGGTGTCATACAATATGTATTCATTTTTTCTGTCTTCTTTTGATCACCATAATAATGGTCTGTACAGTGTAAGATGGCTAAATGAAGGAACATAATGTATATCTCACTGTCAAGCACATACTAAATGTTTAAGAATTGTTATTATGGCCGGGCTCGGTGGCTCAGTCTCTAATCCCGCACTTTGGGAGGCTGAGGTGAGTAGATTGCCTGAGCCCGCGGGTTCAAGACCCGCCTGGACAAGTTGGCGAGATCTCATCTCTACAATAAATCAAAAAATCAGCTGGGCATGGTAGTGCATGCCTGTAATTCCGGCTACTTGGAAGGCTGAGGTGGAAGGATCGCCGGAGCCCAGCAGGTCGAGGCTGTGGTGGCCAGGAGCGGCCACTGCACTCCAGTCTGGGCGACAGAGTGAAACTCCAACTCAAGAAAAATAAAAAATAAAAAAATAAAAATTGTTATTATGTATGCAACAGTTTGTTAAATCAGGATCCATTTCAGTTCAATTTTAACTGAAGCTAAAACCCCAAATTATTGTGGCAATTATTGTGTATTTGAAGAGAAGTGCTACACTAAATGCAGGATTAGAAAATAAAGAAGAGACGGGCTCGGTGGCTCAGCCTGTAATCCCGCACCTTTGGGAGGCTGAGGTGAGTGGATTGCCTGAGCCCGCGGGTTCGAGACCCACCTGGGCAACTTGGCAAGACCTCATCTCTACAATAAATAAAAAAAAATCAGCCGGGC
>CAUYQG010205930.1:0-22009 GCA_963574415.1 Tarsius wallacei | reverse complement strand
TTGATGAGGTCCCACTTGTCTATCTTATCTCTGATGGTATGGGTGTTTGGGGTGTTAATCAGAAATTGGTTGCCAGTTCCAATTTACATAAGGGTGTCTCCTGCATTTTCTAAGGTTCTTATAGTTTGAGGTTTTACATTTAGGTCTTTGATCCATTTAGAGTTGATTTTTATGTATGGTGATAGATAGGGGTCTTGTTTTAATCTTCTGCATGTGGTCAGCCATTTTTCTCAGTTATCATTTACTGAATGGGTTCTCTCCCAAGTGTTTGGTGGTGGAGGCTTTGTTGAAGATGAGTTGGTTGAGAAATTGAGGTTTTGCTTCTGGAATCTCTATCCTGTTTCATTGGTCTTTATACCTGTTCTTGTACCAATACCAGGCTGTTTTGATTATTGTAGTTTTATAATAAAGCTTAAAGTCTGAGAGCACGGTGCCTCCTGTTTCCATATGAATTCCTGTATTGTCATTTCCAGGCCTGGGAAGAATGCTGCTGGTAATTTAATGGGTATTGCATTAAACCTGTAGATTGCCTTGGGTAGTATGGACATCTTAACAATGTTGATTCTTCCTGTCCATGAGCATGGACTATTTTTCCATTTGTTTGTGTCATCTTTGATTTCTTTGAGCAGTATTTTGCAGTTTTTGTTGTCAAGGTCTTTGAATTCTCTGGTTAGGAAGATGTCAAGGTATTTCTTTGTGTATGTGTGTGTGTGTGGCTATTGTGAATAGGTTGGCATTTCTTATTTGGGTTTGTTTATTTATTGTTGGTGTGTAGGAATGTGACTGACATTTGCACTTTAATTTTATACCCTGAGACTTTGCCAAAGTCCTTTTTAAGTGCAAGGAGATTTTTGACAGATTCTTTTGAGTTTTTGAGGTATAGAATCTTTTCGTCTGCAAAGAGGGATAACTTAACTTCCTCTTTTCCTATTTGGATACCCCTGATTTCCATATTTTGTCTGATTGCTCTAGCTAGAACTTCCAATACTGTGTTGAACAGGAAGTGTGAGAGTGAGCATCCTTGTCTGGTTCCAGTTTCCGGGGGAAATGTTTCCCATTTCTGTCTGCTTAGCAGTATGATGGCTGTGGGTTTTTCATAGATGGCTCTTACTATTTTGAGGTATGTTTGATCTATGCCTAGACATCTGAGGGTTTTTATCAAGAAGTGGTGCTGGGTTTTATCAAAAGCTTTTCTCGCATCTAATGATATAATCGTGTGGTTTTTGTCTTTACGTCTGTTGATATATTTAACTACGTTTATGGTCTTGCGGATGTTGAACCAGCCCTGCATCCCAGGGATGAAGCCTACTTGGTCATGGTGGATGATTTTTGAGATGTGCTGTTGGATCTGGTTTGCTAGAATCTTGTTGAGAATTTTAGTATCTATGTACATCAAGGATATTGGCCTGTAGTTCTCTTTCTTTATTGAATCTTTACCTGGTTTGGGTATCAATGTGATGTTAGCTTCATAAAATGATTTGGGGAGAGTTCCATCTTTCTCGATTGACTGGAATACTTTCAGTAGGATTGGTATCAGCTCCTCCTCATATGTTTTGTAGAATTCTTCTGGAAAATCATCTGGTCCAGGACTTTTTTTGTAGATAGTTTTCTTGTGACATAGTTGATTTCCTGGGTTGTTATTGATCTGTTTAGGGTCTCAATTTCTTCTTGTTTTAACCTGAGATGTTGTATCCTTCATTTCATTTAGGTTTCAAGTTTGTTTCCATACAGGTATACATAGTAATTTCTGGTAATCTTTTGTATTTCTTCGGGGTCAGTTGTGACTTCATCTTTTGCAATTCCAATTGTATTTATTCAGGCTTTTTCTTGGTCAGTCTTACAAAGGATCCATCAATCTTGTTTATCCTCTCAAAAACCAGCTTTTCATTTCATTGATTTTTTTGTATTATCTTTTTGTCTTCTATATCCCGAGTTTGGGCTTTTATTTTGGTGATCTGGATTCTTCTGCTGAAGTTAGGGTTTTGGTGGTCTTGTTTTCCAGCTTCCTTAGGTGTTTTGTTAAACTGTTAACTTGTGATCTTTCCATTTTCTTCATGTGTGTTCGTAGAGATAGGAATTCCTTTCTTAGGGCTGCTTTCATGGCATCCCAGAGATTTTGGTAAGATGCTTCTTTGTTTTCATTTGTTTCCAGATATCTTTTAATCTCTGTTTTGATTTCAGTGCTGACCCAGGAGTTGTTAAGCATCATGATGTTTATTGTCCATATGTTTGTGGGTTTGGAGGGAACTTTGTTGGTGTTGATATTTATTTTTATTCCACTGTGGTTTGAAAAGGTATATGGCAGTATTTCAATCTTATGGACTTTGTTTATGTTTGATTTATGGTCGAGGATATGGTCAATCTTAGAGTAAGTTCCATGTGGTGATGAGTAGAATGTAGATTCCATGGTTGTTTGGTGGAGTGTTCTGTAGGTATCAATTAAGTTCATTTGGTCAAGTGTCACATTGAGGTTCCAAATCTCCTTGTTGACTTTTTGTCTTGATAATCTCTCTAGGGTTGTTACTGAGTGTTTATGTCCCTAGCTATGATAGTGTCAGAGTCAATATCTTCTTTTAGTTTACCTAGAAGCTGCTTTATGAAAGTTGGTGCTCCAGTGTTGGGTACAAATATGTTTAGAATGGATATTTCTTGTTGATATATTGAACCTTTTATCATTATGTAGTGACCTTTCATTTTTTTAAATTTTTGATAGCTTAAAGGGTATTTTGTCTGATATTAAGATCACAATTCCTGCTTTCTTCTGTGTTCTGTTCATCTGAAATTTTGTCTCCCATCCTCTTACTTTGAGTCTGTGAGTATCCTTTCTGGTGAGATGAGTCTCTTGGAGACAATATATTGTTGCCTCATGATATTTTATCCATTTTGCCATTCTATGTTTTTTTCAATGGTGCATTTAGTCGATTCACATTCAGGCTAATTAATGAGATGTGAGAGTTTATCCCTGTCATGAGGTTCTTATAGAGTTTGTTGTTGTTGTAGCTGTTTGCTTTTTATTTGTTTGTTGTCTTTCTTTTGATTTTGGGGGTTGATTCATGTGTTTTTTCAATCTTTTTCCTGCATTCTAGGGAAGGGTATTGTCGTTCTTTTTTTCCTTTCTTCTGTGTTTAATACTTTCTTAAGTGTTTCTTATAGAGCAGCATAAACTCTTAAGGATTGAATGTCTGGGAAGGATTTTAATTCTCCATCACCGATGAAACAGCTTACCTGGGTAGGTGACTCTTGGTTGAAATTGTTTATCTTTGAGAATTTTGAAGATTGGGCTCCAAGCTTTCCTAGCCTGAAGTGTTTCTGTAGATAAGTCTGCTACTATTCTAATTGACTTTCCCCAGTAGGTATTCTGACCTTTCTCTCTTGCTGCCTTTAGGATTTTTAATTTTATACCTACTTTGTGTAGGCAAATTACTGTGTCTAGGAGTTACTCTTCTCATTTGTTGTCTTGAAGGAGTTCTCTGAATCTCTTATGGTTGAATGGCCATGTCAGTGATGAGATAAGGAAAGTTTTTTTGAATAATTTCATGGAACATTTGTTCCAGGGTGGTCTCTATCTATCTTCCTCAGAGAGTTCAATGAATCTCAGGTTTGGCCTCTTGAAATAATCACTCGTCTCTTGGAGGTTTTGTTCTATCTTTTTAAGCTTCTTTTATATGTTTTTAACAGTTTGGGTTAGTTCCATATTTTTTTCTTCAAGCTCTGAGATTCTTTCTTCTGCTTGGTTAATTCTGCTTTCCATGCTTATCAGTTTGTTTTATGTCATTCACAGTATTCTATATTGCTGTTATCTCAGTTATCAACTCTTTCATTCTTTCCTCTTATCTCCCCTCATTTCTATTTATTCTCTCTTTTAATATCATAATATCTGGGTTTTTGGTTTGAGATCATTCTGGGGGCTCTTCATTGTTTGAGTTCCAAAGTCTGTATTCTCAGTGGCTGACCTCCCAGGGGTCTGTGTGAGACTCATATAATTCCTTTGGTTTTTCTTCATTTATATATGTTTTCCTGCCCCCCTACCCTTTTTTAAAATCTCTTCTTTAATTCTGTTGTTCAGTGATGGGGGATAGCTTTTATTTCTATTTGCTCAATCTCCTCGTCTTTCTTATGTAGATCCTCTGATTTTGTTTAATTCTTTAGCTGGACTGGGATTGGGTGACTGTACTTTTTGCAGTTTTGAGATTTAATTAAGGGAGGAACTGTGATTCAGAAGCTATCTGAAGATTCCAGTATCCACTGAAAGTTGTGAGGGTCCCCTGGAACCCACTTCCCACTGCCTTACAATCTGTCATACAGTGGGAGTGTCTGTTTTCCTCTGAAAGAAAAATGGGATAAGAAAAGGGAAAATAATGGAAAAAAGAAGGAGAAAGACAAAAAGGAGGTGGAGAGATAGAAGAAGGAGAGGGAAAACTGACAGGCATACTAACTAACAAGTGAAAAGAGACGCAAACAAAGACAGAAAAGATTGTAAAAAAAAACCATACAGACAATCATACAAACACAGAATAACAAAACCCCCATTGATGTGTGGCCTTTCAAAAATATCCATACACAAACAGGAAGTCTTAAAAAAGCATTAAAATAACAAACAACGTAAGTACAAAAACATAATCAAAAACAGAAAGAAAGAGAGAATAATGAAAAAAACTAAAACAAAAAACAAATACACAAAAAACAAATACAAGCAAAAAAGACAAAGAATCATGCAGAAAAAACCCCCAAAACAAAACTCACTCTGAGGTCATTCCTGTAACTTCAACTTCCTTTCAGCTCTGGTCTCCAGCTCCTCCCCTCCGCTTTCGGCACAGGCTGATAGAGTTGCCCTCAGCATGGGTCAGATGCCTCACAGACTACTGTGGGAAGAGGATAGATCAGATCTGGACTCACCCTATTTGCTGCTGCTGCTGTCAAGTCTCCCACTCAGATCTGATGTGTCTGTGGCTGTTCCAGCATGGGGGAGGGGTGTCTGTCTCTCCCAGTCCTATGAGAGGATAGCCTCTAGGTCCCAAGATGGAGGCTGGGCAGAGCTTGGTGGGGCAATGCAGGCCTTTGGCGGATCCAGGGACTGAGAAGGTAGTAACCATTGGCATCTCGTCACCACTGGAGCTTTATTCCAGATTTCCACGACCTGCCTTCTTCATGGTTTCTCCTGCTTGTGCCTGGTCTGCTGCTGCAGGTGATGGTGTGGGCCGGTTGCCAGGTGGTGAGGAGTGACTGTTCTCTGCTGCTTCAAGAACAGCAGATGATCCTACACGCCTGGGTCTCCAATCTCAGGATAGTGATGGGTTGCGGTCACTGGGTGCATGAACCCAAGCCTCCCCTCAGACAGACTTTCACTCACTTACCAGCACACACCTATTCACACAGAGAGTCTTTACAGACACTTGCTTTTGTGGAGACTCTCACATTCTGATCTGTTCCATCACCATCTTGCCCAGAAACCTTGGAAGTTATTATCTTAAAAGAAACAAAACAAGCACAGTAGGACAAATATCACATGTTCTCACTCATAAGTGGATGCTAAAATATGTGTTCATATAGATATAGTGGAATTATAGATAATGGAGACTCAGAAGGGCAAGGGGATGGGAGGGGGAAATTGATAATAGGTACAATGTATGTTAAGGATGCTCTGAAAACCTTGACTTGACCACTATGCAATCTACATGTGTAACAAAATTGCACACCTACCCCATGAATTTATAAAAATAAAAAGTAATGTGTGCTTTGGAATCAGACTGCTCTGAATGTAATCCCTTGCTCTGTTCCTTACTAGCTGTGCAATTATCAGCATATTATTTAACAATCTGAGTCTCTGTTCCCTACAGAAGGGGGGATGTTAATACTGATCTTGTTGGTCCTCCTTTGTTGACACAAAAAGGGATAATGCATGTACAAAGCTTAGCAGAGTATATAAGACATAATAAGCATTCAAATAACAATTATTAATATTATTAATGTTTGTAAAACCTTGTTTTTAATTCACTTATTTAAAACTCAAAATAGTTTCCCTGTAATGTTATCTATATTGAATTCCTAGACTTGGAAATGGTTCCATGACTTTGGTAAGGCCTATACCCAGGTATATTTCTCAGACTCAAGTTGGTCTCTCCAACTTGTCCCCTGTCAACAATGTTTTCACTGCTAACAGTTTTCTCCCTGTCTCTGTCTTGATTCACATAAGTTAACTCAACTTTAATTTGTTACCAAAGTTAAATGTCCCCAAAGGAAGTTCTACACCACTGTCATTAATATCATGTGACCATGTGATTTTACTTGCAACAGTGGGGTGAGAGGCAAGAGCCAATAATAACATGAGGGAGAGAAAACCCAAAATCCAACCCCAACGAAAACCCTCTAAAGTAAGTTATAGGTTATATAGGCTGTATAAAGAAATCTGGGTCTTTCTTGTTTTTAACCATAGCTGTCTTTTTTGAAACTTCTCCATAGTGCAAGTGACAGTTTCTACATTTTAAGGTTTGTCCACAAAGTGGTTTAGTTATTAAACCTACCAAAAAACGATTGTCTTAGAGATAAGTTTAGGTTTTGATTTCTTTAAAAAGGCCAAATTGGCACGTTTTTTAACTGGTATGACATTCCAGACAATAATAAGTGAACATACCATTTAAGTCTGCCTCACACACTGGAATGTCACCTACAAGTGTGTGTTTATCAGTGTGGGAAGGGATCCTGCTTATTCTGACCACCTGGGTCTGTTGAAATTCCATTAGAACACTGCTGTGCTGCCCATTCGTGTCTCGTCTTTTCCCCCATCACTGTGACTTCTGTCTAAAACACAGTACACTTTTTTCTTTCCAATTTTGAAAATTTAATTCAGAATCACTCCACTGGATCTATGAAGTTTAACAAAGCTGCACTCAGCTTTTCATTATCTTTCAATTAATTATGATATTTGGAACACTGGACATAAGAATTTAAATGGTCAAATTTGCCTTCTGAGATGCTTTCCTTTCACAAATTAGTGTTTCTCAAAAGGAGACTGTAAAAATAATGATACTGACATTCTAGACAAAGCAGCTGCTTTTCTTTCAACAGTACTCTTTGAGCTAGGAGATAGAATTTTACATCTATAATTACATCGCAGACTGTATTTCAAAACACTGTTTTAAAGAGAGCTGGCATGCTTTGTCCTAAGGATGATGAAACTCAGGCTCATTTGTTGAAGAACACACATTTTGTGAATGATAGTCGGCCTAAATTTAAAAAGAAAACAACAACAACACAGGAACTTGGATGATGGCCAGATATAAATGACGCATTTTTAGCAGTTCTTAAAATTTTGCCTTTCAAAGCACTTATTTGGAAATGGGAGCCATGGGCCCTGGACAGCCCCCCCTTTTAAAAAATGCTGCTACCACTGTCATTAATAAAATGTGACCAGAGGTTTATCTCCATCTAACAACTGACAAAATCAACTGACAATATTCACACACCAGATGTTTATTGACTCTGTGAAAAGCTCTCTGATATGTCTTCTAACGGGAGAAAATGTGAGCTGTGGATTTTGTCCTCAAAAAGTGCAAGTACAGAGTGACACTGAACAGCTCAAAAAGCATAACAGACATTAGTTCTCTCCCTTCCCAGCATCTCCTTCATCTCCCTGGTTTTTCAACATGCACAGAGTGAGACTGTCTCTAAGTAACTGCATGATCAGGGCGCTGTCTATAAGACTCTTCCTTCAGTGAATTCGATTTAGCAATCACCTCATCAAATGCAGTTTTTGCCAGGCTGCAGGCCTTTGCAGGAGAGTTTAGAACCTCATAGTAAAAGACTGAAAAACTAAGTGCCAGACCAAGTCAAATTGGGTGTGTAGGCTGCATTTCTTTCTTGCTAATTCAGATGCTTCCTGGTAAGCCTGCTGGGAATTCCACACAGTGGTCTGTTTATTGTCTCCAGAAGCCACTTTGGAAAGATACCTAAAATAATCTCCTTTCACATTCAAGTAGAACACCTTACTTTCTGGTTGTGTAGCATTGGGAATAAGATTTGTCTAACAGCTCCAGAACATCACTGCAAATGTCCTGCAGATCTGCCTGATCTCTTCGCCGTACTCTTTGCCTATCTGCTACTTCTCATTCCTTTCTGTTTTCTATTGGATGCTGGAGAGGACACACCAGGAAGAATGGCGGCAGGTTACCACATTCTTGTAGGCAACCAAGAGCAGTTTTCTCTCTTCATTGGAGAGTTCTTGCCCCTGTTCCGTGACTGCCTTCATGGCTGCACCCATATCATCACAGTGCTCAGTCTGCTCAGTGAGTTTGGCTTTCTGTACCAGCTCACTCTTATCCATTGTCATTCTTGTGGGAGAGCTGCAAAGGTCAAAGACGATTCTGAGAGAAGCTCCGAGCTCCGTGACTGCTTCCTTCCCAAGCCTACTCCTCAGGTGGGGGGCGGTGGTGGCTGCAGTGGTCTCACAGCATCACCTCCTACCTTTCTCATTTCATGTAGCTGGAGAGTCCATCTGCTGAAATAAGAAAAGAAAAATTCATGCACTGAATTCAAACAAATCAATAAAAGGAAAAAAAAAGATCCCTCTCTCCTTTCTAGCAGAACAAAAATGTGCAGTTAATATTCGGCGCTTGAAAATGCAGTAGTGAATGTGGAACCAAGTCTGACTGCATATCTGGTAGCTCTTTCTTGCTTTGTTTTTCCTTACCAGTATTCTGTCTAATGTTTGCTTCTGTGATGGTCAGATGGCCTAGCAAGCACACCCATGGTTGTGAAAATAGTATAGCAAAAAAGAAAAATTCCTGGTTATTGATGTACTAAATTTGTGTGTGTCTTTTAAACAGTTCTAGTTTCACCTTACACGAAATAATCAGGAAAAGTGTAAAAATTCAAAAGTGAAATAAAAAGTTTTATCAGTTAAAAAAGTTTGCAAGTAAATAAAGGGAAAAGAGACACACAAGAAACTGTGTTATAAGGAAGAGAGGTCTTCTTAAGCATGCGTTTTATGTTAACATACAAAACAAAAGTGCAGTCCTGGATGGTGTTGAAGAAAACCAGATAAGAAGGCACTCTTTGGTCTTCTTCATGGTCACTTCCCTTTACTTGGTCTTTCTCCCATTTCCTGCACTTTCCCTGTCCACCTCCACCTCCCACAAATATACACAGGTTCAGAGCGTGAAGACTGACTTTTCTGATGGCATTTGCTTCAGAATTTGCACACAGATACCTCATCTGAGGCTCTTTCCATACTGAGCATAAAATAAATTGTACTAGCTCAGACACAAATCTCCTGCCTTATTCCTCTCAAAGACTTGTATATATTTGGTCTCATTTAATCTTGACACAGTAGAGATTAGTTTATTTATTAAAAGAGGAAAGGAAACATACAGGCTGTTACTCCACACTTCAGTTATCCCATTAGTTATGAAGCTGACATGAGGGTCTGGTCTGCCAAAAGTTCTGCCCAAAAGAATTGGGCTTAATTGATCGTTTATAACAGTAATGACCCAATTCCCAGTTATCCTAGAACAGTTAGCCTTACCAGGGAAATAGCCTTCCTCTCTCACTAGGTAACTGATAAAAAGAAAGTGATTAAAGAGATTGGGGGACCTGCAGTATCAGAAAACAGTCACTGCTTTTTCTCCCCAGAGCTCCAGTACCCCAAGGTAAAAATAGGAGCCTCTTCCCTACCATGGGCTGGGAACACAGAGCTGATATCAGAAAATCCAGTGGTGTGTACTGTTTTGATCCAAACCCCAGGTTTCTACTTCTACTTTTTAAATATCTTTTTCTTTGTAGTCCCACAGATTTCTCAAATAGAAGATGATACCACTTCCCCCAAAGTACACTTTCTCTACTAACTCAAAACCCCACATTCATTTCAGATCTTATCTTTCTTTCTCCGAAGCCCCATTTTTTCCTTCTCCTGATGTTTCACCATACTATAGACCTTTATAAACCAAGCAGGGGGAAGGAGGGGTGCCAAGAGAAAGAAAGAATTTTAAATGCTACAGTACAAGCTGCCCTTTCAGACTTATTTACTTTTCACATCCTATGTTCACTTGTGACTGTGAAGGGCAACTGTTTCCTTGGTATATCAATCAACCAAAAACAATACATCAAAGCCCTAAGCATGTTCCAGGAACTGTCTCGCACATCTTCTCTTTAATGTCTAGTGAAAATAATCTACTGAACCACTTCCCACAGTTTACACGGAAATCCTTCTCCCTAGACATGTTACCCTGATCTTTTTAGTCTTATACTTTTCAGTACAAGAAACTCTACTTAAGAAAATAAAATGGAAAAAAAATTGAACAGGCTTGCCTAATCATAAAATGGAAGTATTTATAAAGTATTCATAAAACAGCCAGGATATTAGCTATGTTAATACCTTTCATGGTTTCATACAACAATATTTTCTTCAAAGTTATCCTAAAGAACAATAGTGAACAGGATCCTAAATTCTCAAGTAAGCATTGAATGAATACACATATTCAAAGCAAAGACAGGTGAAAGGACAATTGTTTTCATAGAATTCCAAGTCCTAGTCAATTATGTTAATAATACCAAAGCTTTCACAATAAAGAAATTCTTATTCAACATCTCTTTTCACTAGGAAAAAACCCAGATAACAAATACCACAAGCAATAGCATCATGCCTCATTTACCTCCAAAGTTAAGAAATTGTAGGTGACTCCTAATAAACCAGCAAGTTATTTGCAAGTCAAGCCTGTTCTTGTTGGAGACTTCACTCCACCAGATGATTCTTCACTGCACTGAATCCAGAGGTTATCCAAAATTATTCATTAAACAGCAAAACAAGAAGTCAGAATTGAAAGGAGTCAGCTCTGGTTCTTGTAATTTTCACTCCAGGAATTTAAATTAATATTTTTAAAATTATGTTACTGTAGGTTCTTCTATATGACAATGTTGGCAACGTCTTCTCTGAGAGAAAAATAACTTTGAGGTTTTAGGAGTGGGTCTGAATTCCCTAAATTCTTTAGTTCTTACACTTTTGAAATACTCCTTTTTAACCAGTTGTGTTCATGTTAAAATCTCTGATCTTTTAACATAAATACCATTGGCAAGTATCTGTGAAATGCTTCCAATGTAGAGCTGGCCTTCACTCCTTAAGGCAGTATCTCTTTAGAATTCAGAAAGGCCAAATGCAGGATTTCTCACATCCTTAAATGCAATTATTTTACCACCTCTTAGATATTGCTTGTTAAACTTCCTGCCCATATTTACTCAACAGATGGGGAGAAATAAGAACTTCCAGAAGAGAAGAGTGAGGAATAAGGACAGAAAACTGAAAGCACACTATTTCAGCAGAGGTCACTCCATTCCATTCTTCTTACAAAGAATGCACTCAGGATATTCCTATTATCAGTTTTTCCTTAGGTTACAGTGTTACAGTCATCTACAAGGCATAAATGGCATTTATAGGATTCTAATAATTCCCTCCTTAGTACCATGCCAAAATTGACACATATATGCTTTCAGGTAATGCCTCCTGTTACTTAATAAATTCAAACACATCATGAATTAGAAAGGCAACAAGCAAACTCCACCTAATTTGTTTTTACAAATATAGAAATTGAATTACAGAGTTTTGTATGAGTCATGGCCACACATGAACTCCAAGTCTCCCTTCTGACATGTCCCCAGCTCAAAGCCACATTGTGCTAAAAACAGTTTTGCCTCATTTTTTGGTACTTGCTTCCAACAACTGTGTCAGTGGAGTGTACATTGCTATCTCCTTCTTTGACTACTTTCCTTTCTTCTTTTTAATTTTTTGTTGTCATTTTCAGAGAATGCTGTTAGGAGGAGGAGGAGGAGGAGGAGGAGGAGGAGGAGGAGGAGGAGGAGGAGGAAGAAGAAGAAGAAGAAGAAGAAGGAGAAGGAGAAGAAGAAGAAGAAGAAGAAGAAGAAGAAGAAGAAGAAGAAGAAGAAGAAGAAGAAGAAGAATCCTGAAGAAGAAGAAGAAGAAGAAGAAGAATCCTGAGGTATGTAATGTCTCCCTTCTTAAATATAGTCAAGTTTATAGTTTTATCTACATACATAGTTGTCTACACCATGTAATATGATACTTATATACAGTATTCTACTAGGTTGTATGGGCTTAATTTCCCCAGCTAGTCTGCAAGTCCCTTAAAGGCAGAGTGTACATCTTATCATCTTCATCATCCTCTTTGTGCTTGTTTTAATGATGGACACATAAGAGACAAAGACTTGCAGGTTCCCACATACTGCCGAACTATAGACCTCTCCAGCGTGATGTCTTCCTGTGTCCTGCCGCTGTAGAGCTCTCACTCCTGACTCACTCTTTCTCCCTATGCAGTAAAATGCCTTTGGCCTCAGAGATCATGCTGATAAGTACTTCTTCTAATAATCATCATCCATGATGATGGTGTTTTAACAGCATCCAGTTAAAGATAAGGCCCCTGTCCATCTAAACTGATGATGACTGAAGATCATGGCAAATCAGCTTTCAACAGATCTAGAGACATGGGTTCTTGAAATCCCCAAAATATTACACAAAATTACCTAGTTGCCAAGTACTCTAGCTGGGCATAAAGCTAGATTTAGTCCCTACATCTTGATCATTCAGCTTGTTGCCTGTTCTAATTACCTCCTTTTGTTTCAGGGGAGGCTGTTATAGCAAGTGTTGATCAAGAAGGAATAAGGTCATGCTGATTTTCAAAAGTATGAAGTGTACTGTAGAAAAGAAATAGAAAAGGTAAAATATTATTTTTAAAAGATGGAGCTACTATGTTTGACAGACTTAAAGATAGAAAACAGGACTCCAGAAATAGCATAGAAGACACATCAGAAAAAAAGGAACTAGTGTTTTTAAAAAGCTGATGTGGTGAATCAGAAAGAGAAATAACAAAATGATTTGACAATAATGGAGAAAACTTTGAATTTTTTTAGAAACATTGTTAACTCAAACATTAGTCACACTACACATTGATCTTAAACTTCCCACAACTGAAAATATGTTCAAATGTGTGAGGAGTGAGGAAGGAAGAGTTAGAGTGAGAGAAGTAAGGAAATATTACATAAAGTATGTCTTCATGTAATATTTGTATTTGCAGTAAAAGCATAACCTTCAAGGGTCTCCAGAAGAAGCCTGATTTATTAATCGCATTGTATTTCTTTTAAGATTGAATTAGGTAATTATACTTTTATACAATATTTTTAAAACTTTTTTGCATGAAACTAAGTTCCGACTGCATTTTTACTGAAACCCATTACATTAGGTCAGGTGTAGAATTTTCCAATTGTGGTGTCATGTCAACACTCAAAAAACTGCAGATCTTGGAGCATTTGGGATTTCAAATTTTCAGATCAGGGATGCTCTACCTGAATTCACATAAATAGTAACAGTCAGAGTACCAAACAGTGTTAGTACCAGTTCTTTGAGGGCCTGGTGATGCCCTCACACACAGAGCTGGTTACAGGAGAGGAATCCTGAGACTATACAACCCACATATTTTATGAAAGGCAGTACTCATGCCTCACCTTTGCTCCAGAGGGAGACAGCATCATTATTATGCCAGACAGTAAGCACACCTGCCCTTTGCTCTGGAGGAAAATACCATATCTCTGTCTTTCAAGGCAGTTTTTAAAAAACGTGTTTTTTAAAAAGTCTGAAACAAAGACAATCAGCATCCCTGCTCTCAATACAGACAAAAATGTGAAAAACCTTGAAGAATTGTCTACCAACATCTGTGAGTAAATAGTATCATTAACGAATTTTGTAGGTGCAAAAACTAGGGAACAGAG
This sequence comes from Tarsius wallacei, assembly GCA_963574415.1. Taxonomy (NCBI): domain Eukaryota; kingdom Metazoa; phylum Chordata; class Mammalia; order Primates; family Tarsiidae; genus Tarsius; species Tarsius wallacei. The sequence goes on along the minus strand of CAUYQG010205930.1, from coordinate 8,242 downwards.
AGGTTAAATAATTTTCCCAAGGTCATTGGCTTATGCAGAGCTGGATTCAAACCCAGTCAGTTCCAAGAGCTGAGGATCTTATCCCATCTGTTCCATTTATTTTCCCTTGAGTGTAAACATTATTATTTAAATATGCAGCAACACAGAAATGTAAGTTCTAAGTGTCATCATCTCAGCAACTCACATTCCTCACCTAGAAAGTGGGCAAGAGGCTGGAGAATGGGGGCTTGGGTTAGAGGCTGTCAGAGATCCTTTCAGATTTAAGATACTAAGATTTGCCTGTTAGCATGAAGAGACAGCATGTGTACATGAATGTGATGCAGACTAGAGACAGAGAAAAATAAAAAGCATCTATTTCATTGTCAGTGTACCTTTGAACATTTTTATCAGGACATTTTTATTCCTTAACTTTTAAGAGATTTTTGAGAAAAGTGAGTCTTGAATTACCACTTAGGGAATTTTTGGTCTTTCTAATTAAAGCTCATGGCTAGGGTAAGCAGATTTATTTTCCAACTACCCCTATCATAAAACTTCTTTTTTCTATAATATGAGTGAGAATATTATCTAAGAATAAAATGAGGACTGTGTTCAAGCTGTTTACGCCTGGCATGTTACCAGGCCAGCATGTCCTGGATAGAGCATTACCAAAGAAGGGAGGGAAAAACAAAAAAACTGCAAAAACATCATTGAGATAGGCTATTAGCCCTCTTCATGTCCAGGGGACCTCAAGAGGTGTTTTTCTTGAATTGGAATCTAGTATTAGAACTATCAGGAGATATTGGCTGACACTTTAATACCATGAATCATGAATAATATCAGACATTCATCTTATCACCAGTTAGACTGTGGTCACATGCTGCTGTTTTGCTGAAGACCTTTTGAAACCTCAGGCCAGAGAAATGCAAGGGCAGCCCTCCTCCTCCTTTATAGGTTGGCGTTCCTTGGGAGTCTATCCTCAACCCTCCCCTTTTCTCATTCTGCCCACTCCCTTTAGGGTGTCTCTCATATTAGTAGGGCTTCAAAGGTCACTTTTATGTAATGACTCACAAATCTCTAACTGTGGTTCACCATGCTCTCCAGAACTCCTGGTCCATACAATTATCCTTCTGTTTGAAATATCCACTTGACTATATCAATGACACTTCAAATTCAACTGTCCAAACTTGAACTTGATATCACCACTCTCCAAACCCACTTCCACTTTCTAAATATTCTCCACATCATTTAGAGGTATCACCATCTACTCAGGAATCACCAAGTCCTGTTAGTTTTCCTTCCTAATTTTTTCCATCGCCACTGACAATATCCGTGTAGAAATTGCTATTAATTTTGATCTTGAACATTATGTCATTCTCTAGTTGGTCTCCTGCAGTAAGAATTCTCTCTATAAAATGCACATCTGATCATTACCAGCCTTCTGCATAAAACCTCTCAATGGCTTCCCAGCCACCCACAGCATAACTCCTAATGACTTATAAGACCTTCATAATTGGGTCCCTGCTTATCTTTCCAGCCTCACAGTGACTGAGTGTCCTTATTCTAGTCAATTTTCTTTTTTTTTTTTTTGAGTTGGAATCTCACTTTGTCACCCAGACTGGGGCTCCGGCGATCCTTCCGCCTCAGCCTTCCAAGTAGCTGGAACTACAGGTGCACGCTACCATGCTGGCTAATTTTTGATTTATTGTAGAGATGAGGTCTCGCCAAGTTGCCCAGGTGGGTCTCAAACCCGCGGTCTCAGGCAATCCACTCACCTCGGCCTCCCAAAGCGCTGGGATTACAGGCTGAGCCACCAAGCCCGGCCTCTAGTCAATTTTCATACTCTCACACCAATCTCTTTCTTTCTATCCCTCACAGACTGTCCTTCATGCCTTGGATATCATCTTCATTATAAAATGACTGATTCCGCCTCACTCTCACTCAGTTTTAACAAAATCATGTATTCAAAGAGACTTCCCTGACCCTTAGACAACTATGGGCTCTTATAATGCCTGAGCTTCCCCTATCGTTAATCTTAGTCTCATTTAATAGTAATTATTTATAGTGGTGCCATCTGCCTCACTGGACTTTAAACCTGTAGTGGCAGTAACCATGCTGAAATCCTCTCATTTGGCCTAGAACATGACACTTTGTAGGAACATAATGAGTTCATGTTGAATGAATGAATGAACTAATAAAGGATCTGCCCAGGAGGACTTTTGTGAGTCAGAGACTTGCCAAGTGTCAGTGGAGCAGCTCCCAGCCTTTTGGATTGAAGGTTTGGAGTTAACACCTTCTAGACATTGTTCCTAATATATAGGTATTAAAGCTTAAACAGTTTCTTGGATCAGAGCTCAAAGTACCTGCTCTTGGATCCTTAGAAAAGTCAGTATTTAACAAAAGTTAAGACAGTTCAGGATCAATCTTCAAAACAAAAGATAGATAATGCCAATTTTTTATGAATCTGTTTTATACATCGTATTTCTCTTTTTTATGTATAAAAATTGAAATTTTAAAAAATTAAAATTATTTAAAACTGTCACATTTCTCCTCTTATCCTCCATTTTTAAAAAAAGTATCTTTCTTCAGATGAATGGCACACTATTTGTTCCATATCAAGTAGGAATTTAAATCAGCAGTATAATCACATTCCACTGCCTCTGAACTTAGTCATTGTCTTGAATACCATCAAGTTTATTATAAAAGTATATTTTGGATTAAACAACAGGAAGGAGAAAATGCTTTTCAGAGCATGAGTTTAAATTCTAGGGTTCCAAAGCAAAATTGTATGAAAAGTCTCTTTCCTACCTTTAACTTACCAGTTCCAGGGCTGTTTCTGTGCTGTCCGGGGTAGGTAAGATTTTTGTGGATTCAAAGCATTGCAGTTGCAGTTCAGGCAAGAAGATTTAGGTATTCTTCAGTTTAGGCGAAAAGTGAGAAGAAGAAAGAAAGAGGAAAGCTGGGTCATCCACTTTCCTTTCTTTACCCCATCACTTACATGAATGAGATTGTATGCCTGACCCAATAATAAATCACTATGAAGGGTCTGAAAGGAACCTTGGGCCTTTCATGCCAACAACAATAGAAAAGTTAAATGAGAGCAAAATTATGATCTCAAGAAATGAGGAATTCTGACTCCTCCCTTTAAGCCCATCAGTAGAGCAACATGATTATAATTAGAGTGAGTATACCTTCAGGTTTGTTCAAGATAGTCCTTGTCTGGTCTGTTGTACCAGACTAATTATTAAAAGTGACCGTTTTATTCTAATAAATGTCTTTTGAATAGAAATTGTATGGTTATCTTAAATGTAGTAGTCATTTAGCATAACACCAACTCACTAGGTTTGGGGTTATAAAAAGTTCTTTATTTTTGCTTTTGAGAGCCTACTATGTGCCAGGCACTGTGATAGTTCTTTTTCATTTACAATCTAATTAATTTTTCACAACAATCCACTAAAGGAATAATATGACTCTTTAAAAAAACAGGAAACTGTGGTTCAGAAATGCTAAGGCATTGCCCAAGGCCACGCAAGTACATGACAACCACAATTTAGGTATTTTCAGGGCAACTGGGAAACCATTCTCTTTCAATTATACTATGCACAGATTCAAAATGGATCATTAAAAATACACTTCCCTCAACCTCCATCCACCCCTTTCCTGATAAATAAATAAAACATGCAGACTGAAGCGGCAAGCAACTTAGAGTGGCTAGATGCAAGAAAGAGGCCAAAAGCAAGACAGAGGCTAGGGTGATGAGACATAATTAACTTAACCAGATACTGGAACAGATTGTTCATTCTAACACAGTTCCATTGTCCAGAATATGTTTTAAATCACTGTATATGTGTCTCTGGGGGTCCCTGGAATAAAAAAACAAACAAACTACTCCCGGAGAACTTTCACTATGTGTTTCTCATTCCCTCTGTGGCCCTGGAAACAGAACGGAACTCCTCCCTTGCCTGCTGCCCACTGCTACCAGTCTTTCCCACACCCCAGATATGAAGAGAGATAATCAGGCCCTCAAATAGACGTTTCCCGATTATGAGTCATGGCTTACTCAGCCTTTGTTACAGGGAACCTGGAAGCCTTTGAAATACACTGTTGACTTTGGCAGTCTTAACTCCCTGTGCTGTTATCAAGAAACAAGGTTACATGACTAATTTGCTTGAGAAATTGCCTCTGTAATGAGTATATTAAGAAGAGCATATGTTAAAGGAGCTGTCGTTTAATATACAGTGTTTAATGTCAGCATATATGAATATGTACTCATTTCCATGAACAATGCTTCATTGCTTATAGTTCCTCAATAAATATCTGTTACATGGAATTAAATAAAAATTTCAATAAAAGTTAACATTATTACGGAGTACTTACTATGATCCAGGCATCATAGTAAGAGATCCTCCCACTCGCTCTCTCTATATGTATCAAATAGACATATAAATATATTGTCTGTTTTTATACATAAGTATTTCTTATACATAATAAACACTTAAACATAGACATTCAAATTTAATTAAACAAATCAGGTGTGAAAACAACCACATACATCAGCATAGCTCCCTTAGCATTAGTTATTATTTTTTGATGTATACCTTATAATTCCTGAAGCAAATGGGTAGTATGTATTATACCATGGCATATATTATATAGTTATCAAAAAATGCATGTTGCATTCATTTACATTATATTAGATACATATTGTTATATAATACTGTAGCATAGTCACCGGATGATTCTTATCATCAAAACATAGATATTAATATGGCCTAATTTTGAAGGTTGGCAAGTGGATAAAATTAGATAGTGCATATGAACTACTGCTTCTAGCATTTTGCAGGCACTCTATAAATCAATAATATCCTCTTCATAACTACAACGAGACTTTGAACATAGATAGTTGTCTATTCTATTTATAGGAGAAACGCCTTATTCAGTGTTATATATCAAAGGCATTGTTTAAAAATTGTGTACTTGTTCCATCATTGGAAATATTTTTATTAATATGTAAACTTAAAATATATGTCTTAAAGTTGACTTGGGAAGATGCAATTTTATAGTTTACAGTTCTCCAAAGATAGAATCTGAAGATTTTTCCTACAAGAAGAAGTTGTTTGTTTTTTAATGTGCATTGAACCAAAATGATAGAAATAAAGGTTAAGTAGCAAGGTTCCCTTTCTCCATCTAAGGACTACAATTCTCACAGTTCCAGGGTAGTCCTTGATTAATTTTAGAGTCTTGCTACGCTTCTTGACTGTGCTTGGTTCAAGAACACAAGCCTAAGCCAATCAGAAAGCAGAGTTCTCCTGCCAATTAGGATTTGTTCAAGAATAGACAGGTGATCTAGAATAGGTCAAGACCCAAAGAAATTTTTTGAAGACTTTGATAAGGAAATTTCCTTGTTCTTACAAAATTAAAATCTGGATTTTCCTTTCTTAGGTATTTTTGTGCCTAGATTCAAGACTTAAAACTTCTGCAGTCATCTTGCTACCATTTGAAGATTAGGCAGATATACAGAGATGATAATAGCTAAACTAGATGCAAAAAAATAGAATTGTAGAAATTGGATTAAATCAACCCAAGGTCTAAATCCTGGTTTCTAAGGTCAAGGAGTTTTCTCAAAGTATGTTCCTAGACCAGGAGCATCAGCCTTACCTGGGAACTTGTTAGAATGCAAATTCTAGGCCAGGAGCAGCGGCTCATGCCTCCTGTAATCTTAGCACTTTGGGAGGCAGAAGGATCACTTGGAGGATCACTTGAGCCTAGAAGTTTGAGACTGGCCTGGGCAGGCAACATAGCGAGACTTCTGTCTCTAAAAAAAAAAAATTAGGTGGGTGTGGTGGCACATGCCTGTAGGCCCAGCTTCTGGGGATGATGAGGCAGGAGGATCCCTTGAACCCAGGAGCTAGAGGTGGCAGTGAACTGTGATCATGCCACTGTACGACTGCACTCCAGTTTGGGTGACAGAATAAGACCCTGTCTCCAGGAAAGGAAAAAAACAAAAAACAAAAAAAGAATGTCAGTTCTAGAGCCCTATCCCAGACCTGTGGAATCAGAAACTTAGGGTGGGACACAATAGTCTGTGCTTTAGGATATCATTCAGGTGATTCTGATGTAAACTGAAGTGTGAGAAACACTGTGTTTAAGTTAATTGGAGTCATATTTCTGTTACTTGCTGTAAAAAGTATATTAGATGTAACACATAGATATGCATATATACCAATCATATACTTATTGAAAAAATCTCTTGAAAATATATTCAAGTTGACTAATGATTAAAATGAAAAACTCAAGAAAGGGAAATCATGGTTTAATAGGACTGGGAGATTGCCCTGTTTGAGTATAGCAGCTATCTATACCCAAAGGCTCTGAACTCAGACTGCCTGGGTTCATATCTCAATTCTACTCTTTGATCACTGTGTGACCTGCAAGGAAAACTAGTTTAATCTGAGTCTCTGTAACATGTTAATAATCTTATTGCTTTTTTGAATAGTAAATTAGGGAATAAGTGAAGAGCAATTTGAACTTTTTCCTGACTTCCTGATAGTCCAAGCACTCAGTAACTGTCAGTAATTATTATTATTACTATCAACAGCAAAATATTCACCACATCAGAGGAGTTCTAAGAAACAAACCACACCTGACTAAACTGACCACATTAATATTCCTTTAATAATGTGGAGTTGTTGGTGTACAATCACTCTTATGATAGTATTTAGATTCAAAATAAATACTTTTATTATGAGATTTGTATCTCATTATTGGGCTAACACTATAGTTGTTCATTAAAAAATTCCTCTGAATAAATCATTCTCAGAACCTAATTAAATGTTTATTTTTTATTTACTCAAAAAATATTTGTTAAAGGACTAATAAGAAATTTCAAATAATAATTTTAAATATAAACATACACCCCTTTAATAAAACTAGAAAAAAAGTCTGGATGTTAATAGGCAACTGTTACAGTGTTGGTTCTAGACAATTAAACAATGGTTTACATTTTTTCCTTTTGTATATTCTGTATTCTTTATGTTACTATTTAATGAAAGTGCACTTCTACAAAGCAAATAAAAAATTACTTTTTTTTTTGCCTTTTGTTGGCAGCTCTCTGGGTTCAACTGGCTGTGCCAGTTGGCAAGCCAGACTCCAGGGTGCACAACTCTTCAGCTCCAATGATCTTCTTCAGCTCTTCAGGTCGGGGTTCTTGTCTCATGCCCAGGAAGAATGAGGGACACAGATGGCCAGAAGGTGAGATAGCAGGATTTATTGAGAGGACAGAAAAGCTCCCAGACCAGGAGGGACCCAGGGGGTTGCCCTAAAAAATTACTTTTCTTTAATGAAACACAGAGGTCCAAAAAATATCAGAGTGTCCAAGTTTCATCTTCCATTTGTGTTATAGTGGCCAATCAATCCCACATTTCACAGTAGTCAGTTTCTAATTTCTAGATTGGCTTTTATTCCTCTATAAAGATTCAGGTTAGAGTTCACTGCCTGAGTTCAGGAACTACTCATCTCTACCCACCAAACTTCAAGAGTAGAAATCAGTTGTGGGTGCTTAGGGTAGAATATAGTCACTCAAGCATTCAGGCAGAGAGTAGATGCTTAATGATCCAGTCCATTCTGCCTATGTGTTTGAGGCTACAAATATCAGGAAGAGTCTTAATCCAGAAATCAGCCTTAGTGCTTTCTCTCACAAGTTTGTGTTCATCAAAGGTCGGCTTCTGCTGGCTACCTTCAGCAGTGTTAGATAACAATGGAGCTCCTAAGAGCTGCAAAATCATTGCCTTTTCCTGCAAACTTCAGGCCCTCCTTACTCCATCCCTAAAGTCCATATCTAAACTCATGAACCATGTAGTGAGCCATCATGACCCACAACTCCAGCAAATAGCCGTCTACAGTCAATAAGTAGAAGGTACTCAGGGTCTCATCACTCTATTTACTGAGTTGATTTACAACCATTGACTTTCCTCCTATGTGTCTATCCTCATCCCAAACTAAATGGGGCAAGGAAAGTATGGCAGCCAACAGAGCACAGTTGTTAAAAGCTTTACCCTGAGCCGGGCTCGGTGGCTCAGCCTGTAATCCCGCGCCTTGGGAGGCTGAGGTGAGTGGATTGCCTGAGCCCGCGGGTTCGAGACCCGCCTGGGCAGGCGAGACTTCATCTCTACAATAAATCAAAAAATTAGCCGGGCGTGGTAGCGTGTGCTTGTAGTTCCAGCTACTTGGAAGGCTGAGGCGGAAGGATCGCCGGAGCCCAGCAGGT
>CAUYQG010205909.1:0-26536 GCA_963574415.1 Tarsius wallacei | reverse complement strand
AAATCAAAAAAATCAGCCGGGCGTGGTAGCGCACGCCTGTAGTTCCGGCTACTTGGAAGGCTGAGGCGGAAGGATCGCCGGAGCCCAGCAGGTCGAGGCTGCGGTGGGCTGGAGAGGCCACTGCACTCCAGTCTGGGCGACAGTGAGACTCCAACTCAAAACAACAACAACAACAAAAACTAGCAGGTTTTTGGTGGATACACAGTCTGTTCCCTGATCCCATGTATCAGAACAAAACTCCTTAATTCTCCCAGCTTTCTGCCTCTTGTATTTGATTGACTGTGAGGGAAGCAGCCAATTGTTAGATCGGGCCATAGCAGTAGAGTCCTTAAACATCTTTTTCTGCCTAAAATTTGGAATCACATGAAGCCCAGGTTTTAATAAATGTTTCAAGACTGATTTTTTTTGGTTTGTTTTGCTTTTGAATGACTCTTCCCTTCTCTTCCTATCTCCCAGCCTCGTCGCTGGGTAACGGCTTGTTCTGGGAGGACCTCATGTTTGTTCTGGGAGGACCTCATGTAGCAGCCTAGGGAGTAACGAATCCTTCCATATTCAAGGTGAACAAGGACATGGGACTTCCGGCGAGGAAATTCAAAGTTATTTTTTTAAAACTTGAGGTTATTTTAGAAAATGATATTATTGCCTTGGGTTAGAGAATATTCTAGAAGAAGGACGATGAAAGATCTCATACTCAGGGCAGCTTCCTCATTGGTTTAGCCAAGCAACTCTGTTTGCATTGTCTCACGGCAGGGCCCAATGGCTCACGGTGAGGTGGGGCTCCGGGGAGCACCATTCCCATCCGAGCTGCGGGCATCACCGATGTTTATTGACTTCCCCTTTGAAACTGAGCAAGGCATGGTGTGTGTCCTTTTATGTCGGAAACAGGAGATTTGTTTCCAAGCACAGCGACCGCACGTTATTTCACAGAGATGAAGACTCAGATGGGGCAAAGGTGGAGGAGACGCTGGGAACCTTGAGCTTGACGCTTCTATCGTGAACTATCCTTGGTGCATCAGGAAGTTATTTTTTCTGTGGGGCTCTGGGCAGCAGCGAGGAGGAAATCTTTGGCCACCTCCAGAGGTCTCTCCACAGTCAGCCTGTGCCCACCCCTGGGGAGAGAAAGAGTCAGGGCTTTCCTAAAACGATCTGTAACTCATGCTGGCTTGTCCACACTGTGGGAGTGTGCTGGTAAACCTGAGGGTTGCTCTATCACTGGGACCTGACTCACTTAGAAGTTTCTGTCTGTTTCTAGTGTGTGTGTGTTTTTCTGAAGGAAGCTCAGGAAAAACAGCAGCAGATGGAGGCTGGTGTCAGATCCGACTTCATCCCCACTGCATTCATCATTCTGTCCTGTATTTTTGTACTTATCCGTCTTCCCATGAGACAGGATTTTCTGGTGGGCACCGACTGGGAGGCTGACCCTCAGTGACTGCTTCCTGGTGGATACATACTGGGAGTCCATAAGAAAACCTGTCCCTGCATGGAGGGTACCATGGTTTTGGGGTGCCTGGCTGAGCTACTGTGTGGTGACCATTGGATGTAATGGCTGGTTAACTCCTCAAGCCCCCAGGGACTCCATGCTTCCACTAGGGTGGGACCAGGCATTGTTTGGCCCTTGTCTTGGGAGGCCATTCTTGTTTCTTTAAGGAGATAGTGAATTCTCTTGTGTCAAGCCACAGCCTGTCCTTTTTTCATGAGAGAAGCAGAAAAGCCATCAATTAAACTGTATCAGAAATGAAAGGGGACAAAGTGAAATGAACAAAGAGGGAGAAAAATTTTATTTTGCGCTACTGTGTACAAAGTCTAGAGCTAGGGCTTTGCATACACATTATATAAATTTATTCTTACCTACCCTTACCCCCAAATATTCTGAGGACAGTATTATCATGCCCAGTTGATAAACAAAAAAGCAAAAGCACAGAGGCTGTGTGTCTTACCCCAGGGCACAGCTATTACGTGGTGAGCTGTGGTTTGAACACTGATGTGACCACCTCAGTCTAGCGCTGTCACTTCTGAGAGAGGACCCGTAAACACTGGGAGACAGATCATGTCCTAGTGTTTTGTACAAAATGCTAAATGAGTCTTCTTGAAGACGTGGGTGTCTTGAGACATACGTCACAGCTGTTAATTTGGAGGTGGCAATAACTCATGAAAGGATTTTTATATTGTTTTATATTAATGAAAATTTTAAATATTTTAAATATATAACTTACTATATTTTAGGCAAAATGCCCTGTGCTTTGCACATCTCACCTCAACTAATGTACACAGGCAAGTGATCCAGTGAGGCAGGGGCGAGTATCATTCTCCTTTTTGCAGGTGGTAAAATTAAGGCTAAGATATTACACAGCCTAGAAAATGTTGAAAAATAACAAAGTTGAGGGACTCACATTTCCTGACTGCAAAACTTACGTAGAGCTACAGTAATCAAAACAACGTGGTACTGGCATAAAGGCAGACATATAGATCAATGGAATATAATAGAGACCCCAGAATAAACTATATATTTCTGGTGTATTTGGCATATGTGGCCAAGTGATTTTAGCTGGGGTGCCGAGATTATTCAATGGGGAAAGAAGAGTCTTTTCAACAAATGCTGGGAAAACTAAATATCCACATACAAAAAATAAAATAAAATAAATGAAGGCAGATCATACCATATACAAAAATTAACTCACAATGAATCAAAGACCTAAACATATGGGCAAATCCTATAAAACTCTTGAGAAGAAAACAGGATGAATGCTTCACAATATTGGACTTGGCAATGATTTCCTAGATACGATACCAAAGACACGGACAATAAAAGAGAAAATAAAAAAATTGGACTTCATGAAAATGAAAACTTTTGTGTGTCAAAAGGCATGATCTACGGTGTGAAAAGGCAACCCACAGAATGAGAATAAATATTTGCATCATATACCCAAAAATATCCAGAACATATAGAGAACCAAATCTCAACAACAAAACACCAAACAATCTGATTCAAAAGTGGGCAAAGGACCAGAATAGACATTTCTCTGAAGAAGATAAACAAATAGCCAATAAGCCCAGGAAAAGATGCCCAGCATCACTGATCATGAGGGAAATGTAGATTAAAACTACAATGGGATAATACTGCATATCCAACAGGATGGCTATTATTTAAGAAAATGACAAGTGGCCGGGCTCGGTGCCTCAGCCTGCAATCCCGCGCTTTGGGAGGCCGAGGTGAGTGGATTGCCTGAGCTCGCGGGTTCGAGACCCGCCTGGGCAACCTGGCGAGACCTCATCTCTACAATAAGTCAAAAAATTAGCCAGTCGTGGTAGCGCACACCTGCAGTTTCAGCAACTTGGAAGGCTAAGGTGGAAGGATCGCTGGAGTCCAGCAGGTCGAGGCTGCGGTGGCCAGGAGCGGCCACTGCACTCCAGTCTGGGCGACAGTGAGACTCCAACTCAAAAAAACCCCCCAAAAACCAAAAACCAAAAACAAAACAACCACCACAAAGTGAAATTTTCCCGTCTTGGTCATTTGTAACTGTACTGTTCAGTCACGTTAAGCACATGTGCCTTGCTGTACAATCAGTCTCCAGAACTCTTTTCACCCTGCAAAACTCAAATTCCACCCCCACTGGGCAATTACATGGTTTCCTCTATACCTGGTCCCTGGCAATCCACCGTCCTGTTTATTGTCTCTATGGATTGGACGATTCCAGGTACCTCCTACAAGTGGACTCATATAGTGTGTGTCTCTTTGCGGCTGGCTTAAGTTCTACGGCGTGATGTCTTCAAGGCTCATCTGTCTCATAGCACGTGTCAGCTCATCCTTCCGTTTTTTGGCCGAATACTCTTCCGTTGTATGTGTGCACCGCATTTTGTGTATTCATTCACATGTCGATGGACATCAGGCTGCTGTACCTTTTATCTAGTTGGAGTTTCTACTAACCTGACTGTACAAATATCTTTTCAAATTCCTTGTCTTCGTTCTTTTGGATGCACACTCAGAAGTGGAATTGCTGGTTCGTGGGACAATTCCACGATTAGCTTTTTTACAGGACCCCCTGTGCTGTTCTGCATGGTAGCGGCATTGTTTTACATCCCAGCAACGGTGCACAAGGATTCCAGTTTTCCACACTGTGTCAACGCTTGCTATTTTTGGTTTATGGCTATGGCAGCCTTCCTTCCACCTGTGGGTGTGAAGCAGACAAATGGATGTGTGTGTTCACGGGAGGAAGCACACTGGCCGTCCCGTTCTGTATTTTGCTTTCACTACAGGCTTTGCTTTGAGAAGTTTTCCCTACCCGCCTGTAGAGAGCTGGCCTCCTAATTTTCTCTTTGTGGTTTTTATGTGCATTTCCTGAATAAGTAATGATGTGAGCATCTTTTCATGTGCTTGTTGGCCATTATATGTCTTTGGAGGAATGTCTAATCAAGTCCTTTGCCCATTTTTTAATCTGGTTAAAAATTTAAGCTGGTTAATCTGCTTTTTGTTGTTGAACTGTAGGAGTTCTTGATAAATTCTAGAAATTAACTCTTCATCAGATGTATGATTTGCAAACATCTTTTCCCATTCCATGAGGTGGTCTTTCTACTCTGTTGACTGTCTTCTGTGATCTAGAAATAATTTTAAATCTGGATGTCATTCAGCTTACTTATTTTAACTTCTGTTGCCTGTGCCTTTTGGTTTCATTTCTAAGAAATGGTTGCCAAATGCAAGTCATGAAACTCTCTTCTATGTTTTCTTCTAAGAGTTAATAGTTTTAACGTTTAAGTGTAAGTCTTTTATCTATTCCGAATTAATTTTTGGATATGATGGAAGATGGGAGCCCAACTCTGTGCTCTTGCATGTGGCTATTCAGTTTTCTGACACCATTTGTTGAAAAGGGACTCTCCCTTCCCCCATTGAATGGTCTTGCAGCATTGTTGCATTTGTTGATTAGTTTTAACAGCGTGTGTTTGTGTGTGTGTGTGTGTGTGTGTGTGTGTGTGTACGCACATAAGCATGTGAATCTTTGGGGTTTCCTAATATAATATTTTGCCATCTGTAAACAGAGATAATTTTACTTTTCCTTTCCAATTTGATGCCTTTTTAATTCTTTTTTATTGCCCAACTGCTCTGGCTCGAACTTTCAGTGCTATTAATAAGTTAAATAAACAAAATGAAAGAAGGCATCCTTTTGTTGTTTCTGATCTTAGAAGAATTTTCAGTCTTTCTCCATGGAGTATGATGTTAATTGTGAGGTGTTCACATGTTTTCTTAATTATATTGAGATAGTTTATTTCTATTCCTAGTTTACTGAGTGCTTTTTTTCATGGAAGAGTATTGAATTTTGTCAAATAGTTTTTCTGTATCAGTTGAGATTATCAGTTGTGTTTTTTTCCTCCTTCCTTTTGTTGATATGGTATATTATACAGAGTTATTGATTTTTTTCATGTTAAACCAATCTTGCATTTGAGGAGTAAATCACACTTGATCATGATGTATGATTTTTTAAAAAGTTGTCATTCTAAATAACAAACAGAGACCTTCTAAAGAAAAATGATATTTACTTGGGAATAGGCATTGCAATGGGAATACACATGCCATAGTAAACTATGTGCACATTCAGGGCTTTTAATTTTTATTTTTTAATTTTTTTGAGTTGGAGTCTCACTCTGGTGCCCAGGCTGGAGTGCAGTGGCACGCTCCTGGCCACCGCAGCCTCGACCTGCTGGGCTCTGGCGATCCTTCCGCCTCAGCCTTCCAAGGAGCCGGAACTACAGGCGCGTGCTACCACACCTGGCTAATTTTTGATTTATTGTGGAGACGAGGTCTCGCCAAGTTGCCCAGGTGAGTCTCGAACGCACGGGCTCAGGCAACCCACTCCCCTCGGCCTCTGATGGTGCTTGGATTACAGGCTGAGCCACTGAGCCCGGCCCCCATTCAGGACTTTTAAAGAAAATATTTCTAAAGAAAATCCTCTAAAAAGTATTATATAATTGTTTTGAGATAATTATTTTTGGCTACAAGGATCAATAACAAGGTGGCATCGGTCCAAGGTTGGACCGGCAGTTGCCGGGCAGACATCCTCAGAAAAAGATTTATGTGTGTGTGTGTATGTGTGTGTATGTGTGTGTGGTTGTGACAGCCTTTGTCCAAGATTGTGGTTTTGCAGTCTTTTGGGATAGTAAATCAAGGCTTTTTAAATGACCTTCCCCAGCTTTGTTTTCAATTTTTTAAAAAACACAAATGACTGCATTGTGATTCTGATGACTTTCACCCTTCCCTCTTTTGATGAAGTTCTGTCTCTGAATGCAAGGCTTATCAATCATTCTGCAGTTAGATTTTGGTTGTCCCTTGGTGCTGAGATGGACCTGTCCTGGGTTGTTGGTCTGGTTCCACGTAGGAGAAAGTGATTGGTTGACTAAAAATGAGTGTCAAAATCCTTTTAGTCACCTTTGAGCCACACGGGAGGTGTTTTATGGTTATTTTAATTTAGAAACATAACTTTTTCTCTCTACGGTCACTCTGATTTTTACCAAAGATAATCAGACTAAGACAAATTTGTTTGTAAAATAAGCTTAGTGCAGCCATAAAGAAGGACAAACATACAGACTTCACAGCAAATTGGATGGACTTTTGAGTTTATCATACTCCGTGATCTATCACGGAAACAAAGAACCGAGTACCGTATGTTCTCTCAAGCGGACCCTGAACATTTACCATAATACTGTAAGAAAGGAATTGGCAGTAGCAGGATACTGCCAGGAGGGAGGGTGGGCACGTGATATCAAGGGACCTGATCTCAAACCAGGCAAAGTGGGGACCAAAGGGAGGCCAAAACTTTACCTGAATGATGTCCACTTGTATACCTAATCCTGAATTGTACCTCACATCTTTAAAATAAAAAATATATATTTAAAAACAATAAGCTTAGTTATATCAAATTTTACCTTCAAAACTAGTGATTTGACCATATGGTAATCTCAAATTGAAAAACTCTTGAGGCTAGGAAGGTAAACCAAGGGAGACTTCAAGCTTTCTCTGCGGGACTTATAAGCAACTTAAATATGACATTCCAGGTAAAACCTTTGTGATGAGCCCAATATTTGTTATAAAGAGAACGGATTCTTATTGGACTTACATAAACGATTAGATTGCCATAAAAAAATAAGAATACTCATGAATATTTTCCAAAGTTTGAAGAGATCAAGTAGGGAGAAAAAGTAAATACTTTCACTTTTGTTCGTAAATGTATACTTTACCAAATTGTAGTAATCTGTAGATAGTTTAAGACAAAAAGTTTCCATAAATCTGGACAACAAAATAAGCAAAGAATTAACAGTATTCAAAATAATCCCTTTTTATCAGTTCATTTAGTTTCATGTAGTCAATTTTGTTTTTCTTGATTTTGATGAAAAGCTTCATGAATTCATCAATTTCTTCATTAGAGTTCTGAATTTAGTCTGTTGCTCTTAGAGTTATTAGAAACTGTATTTAAGAGTGCTTACTAGAGTCTTTTCCATAAATCTTATCACCGATGCCTTTAGAGAATAATTTAAAACAGCAACTATGGATGACGTATATTGAGAATTACTATGGTTAAAAATCTGATGAAAGTTCCCCATGACCAGAAATTTCCAAGAGTATTTGGTTATTTTGTGGTACACAACATAATGACCAGAATTATGAAGCATATTATATTTTTAATAGTTTTAAATTTGGGAATATTCATATCAAAATATTCATAAACGTAACTGAAAGAAGACCTACCACTTACCATTTGACAATGTTTCCCATACAATCTATCCAATAAATCTAATCATGTAATCCTCTGCAAGATGAGATATATATTCATTGAGGGTCTCCAGGGTTTAAACAGGAAAATTTCAAAGTTAATTTTAAGTCAAAAAACTAAATTTAGAACTTGATTTTAGGGAAGTCTGTCAAAGATGTCAAAGGCCCAAAACACTTGATCAAAACAGAATCACAGGTCACTGTGGAAATAATAGTCACTCATTTAATTAGAGAGATAATCAAAGACTTCAAAAGCAATACAGAAAGTTACAAGGGTGCAAACAAATAAAACAAAATTCTTGGCCAGGCATGGTTACTCATGCCTGTAATTTCAGTGCTTTGGGATGCCAAAGTGAGAGGATTGCTGGAGTCCAGGAGTTTGAGACCAACCTGGGCAACAAAATGAGACTCCATCTCTACAAAAAAAAAGCGGCCAGGCATGTTGGCACATGCTTTGTAGTCTCAGCTCCTCAGGAAGCTGAGACAGAAGGATCACTTGAGCCCAGGAGTTCAAGGTTGCAGTAAGCTATGATTGCACCACTGCACTCCAGCCCGGGGAAACAGAGACAAGCCCTGTCCAAAAATAAAATAAAATAAAATAAAAAGCAAAAAAACTCTTAACCCTTTCAAAGTTCAGTTCTCCTAAGAAACCAAAAAAATTGATAAAGACAACATGAAGCCCAGGAAATATGACCATCTTTCTTCCTAGGCTAGTTACTGGAAGATCAAAATAAGCCTTCTGTAGTGTGATGTTTCTCTTTATGGGAAATTCTGGAAACCAAACCGAAGGAAAAAGTACTTGAGCTTAATCAGGCACAAAACGAGTGTGTCTCCAAAGTTATGAGTGTACAACATATCCTAGAAGAAGTCAACAAAAAAGTAGTACCTTGAGCAGGGCAATACATAGCCCTTAGGAAAGGTAAAAGCACGTGAAATTACCTGGTTACATGGAACGATTCAGAAACACCTAGAAAAGCCAGGAGTACAGAATCAAGTTATACTGGAAAGCTCGAACCAAGGAAAAAAGCTACAGAAGCTGATGAAAAAGGTGAAGGAGGTAGTTATCACCCCAGTCAAGCAAAGCGATGCAACTTCTCAAGGGGGTAAGAGGAGGAACAGAAGACATGATGTATGGCCTGCAAATCCCACATAACAAGGTGCAGCAGAAGCTGGACTTCTGAGATATGAATCTGAGAAGCTTCAAGAGGAAAACTCCTTCAAGAAATGAAATTGCCATTCTAAATGAAGACAGAATTTCTAACCTGAAACTAGGGAAATTCAATGAAGACTGCAAAACAGAAAAAGGCTGCAGTTTAGAGGCATGCTGAACATTTTTAGAATTAAAAATGAAAACTTCTTGCAGATTTCACTAAGAGTAGATCAATACTTCAAGAACACTTTCTTGTTCTAATATAGGGATCCAAAAATGTTAGTTTTCTTTTTGTCTATCTATCTATCTGTCATCTATCTGATAGGGTTTGTACAGGGATGAGAGAGGAGGTTGCAGTTAAAACAAATCATCATATAACCTCGTAAACAGAGCACAGGGTCACCACGACCCAAAAAGCTAACACTCTGCTCTAACAGCGTTCTGTTACCAATTGCTTTGCTGCCAATATCTGAATCCCAAAGCTATGTGACTGATAATGCCCTGGAACTGACCGTCAGTGTTTGCTTTCCTACAGCTGCATCTCAGAGACAAGTGATTAGCGACATCCCTGATAGAGACTGGTTTCCTGTGGACATCTGCATTCAAGGCCATGGGACCAGCAGCCTGTAATAGTGCTGACATCTGCATCTCAAGGCCAGGTGACAGCTTAAACTCTGATAAGCCTTGACTAGGGTTTTGCAAATGGCCTGCAAGAGAACAAAGGCCAATGGTTTCTCTCTATTGAGTCAACCACACCCCTACCACTTTCTTTTCTTTAATAAACCTTTTTAATCACCAGTGGCTTGTCTCTTCCTTCTCTGCATACTTTACACTATCTATCATCTATCTATCTATCTATCTATCTATCTATCTATCTATCTATCTATCATCTATCTATCTATCTATCTATCTATCTATCATCTATCTATCTAATCAAAGCTCAATCTTTAGAAAAACTTATAAATCATTCCCTTTTCATTATAGCCAACTTAATCACACACACACAATTCCTTTCATCACTTTATCCTCCACAAACTTTTGCTGCCTGTACAAACCTTTGATGACATACTTAAGCCTTTAGTTCTGTCCTGTATTTCCTCTTCCTTAAATAACCATTTTACTTTAGGGCAAAAATTTACTCTTTTTTCTCCCTTATTATTTTGAAAAATTGTTTTCTTCTTTTTTTTAAACTTTCCTTACCAAAAATACATCTTTATACTTATAACTTTCTTCACATCTCTCTCCTACTCACCGGTTCCTTTCTATCTTGTTTCTATTTCCTTTCTAAATTCATATTTTGAAGCAACCTTTAAACAACCTCTGAATTAGATAAAATTATTCTTCCTTCAAGAAAGAATATATTTTGATGCTCTTTCTTATTTTTTCTCATTGAAAACACATTTTACTTTTTGACACGCTTAGTATACAGAATTATATATATATGTATATACGTTAAGTATTTAACTCTTAGTAATCTTAATTTCTAGTAAAAATTTAGGAAGCAAAACACTTCAAACGGTCTTTCACATATCAGTATTTTATAGATGAGAACCACTTTAGAAAACTGTTTTCCCATAACATGATTTTTAAATGTGTATTCAAAAGACCCAAATATGTTGATTCTTTCTAAAAAAATTTAAGAAGCCAGGAACAAATTCATAATTATGTTCAGCAACTTATGTTTCAGTATTTTATCTTATTTGGAAAGCACCCAGATATTTAACAAAATATATTACTTAATTTAACATAAATTTAAGGGTTTAAGTTACCAAAAAAGATTTTTTAAAGCTATGAAGTGTTCATTTATAAATTTTCATGTCCTTTAAATTCACCTAATTTGTTTATTATCAACAATTATACCTAGATTGCTTATAAAAACTGAGATATTAGACAAGGTTAGTCATTATTATAAACTATTTCCTTGTTAACCTTTTTTTTTTTTGAGTTGGAGTCTCACTCTGTTGCCCAGGCTGGAGTGCAGCGGCATGCTCATGGCCACCCCAGCATCGACCTGATGGGCTCAGGCGATCCTCCCACCTCAGCCTTTCAAGTAACCAGTACTACAGATGTAAGCTACCATACCCAGCTAATTTTTTGATTTATTATAGAGACGAGGTCTCACCATGTTGCCCAGGTTGGTCTCGAGCCCATGGGCTCAGGCAATCTCCTCGCCTCCCAAAGTGCTGGGATTGCAGGCTTGAGCCACTGCGCCCAGCCGTTAACCATTTTTATTGCTTGTGAATATCATGCATTCCTCATCCAAGTAAGAAATGTAAAAATATGAGTATCTTGCCAAAAACTTCAAAAATACACCTGTGTTTATTAAGCCAACAATATTAAATTAGTCTTACTCATCAAAGACTTACATATCAAAAACAATTCTGTTTTCACTTTGGGTTTATGACCTTTCTGTTAAACCCTGAATTAGCTTCACTTATTAAAGTATGTCTAAACAAAGATCATTCTGGTTTTAGGCTAGGTTTATAGTTTTATGACCTTAGTGTCAAACGCTGACAACTTGAAACATCTAACAGAGACAAATAAAAAACTATTTGAGCAGGAAACCCAGGAAAAAAAAAGTATATTGATAATTCTGAAGACACGTCTATTTTTATTTTATCAATAATTTTAAAATCAGTTTGTTTACCAAAGATTTACCCAAGTCATGTGAACTTATATAAATATAAACTCCCCAGTTTCTAACAGGGCAGTTGGATTGAAGTTGTTTTTCTGACAGAATTGAACCTCTTCACATATCTAAGTTTTATTTGCCCTAATCCATAATCTTATGAACTCCTCAGCTATGGACCAAAATTTTGGGTAAATCTCTTTTTATCCTTTTTCTAAGTTTCAAATGAGTTTAGGGATTAAATATTCAAATGTTTACAATTTAGCTAAGGCTGGTTGAATTGTATAAGAAAAACAAAATCTCAAAGTGGTCTTGAATTTCAGAAACAAGTTTGTCTTTTTGTTTGTCGTCTGTTTTGCTTGATTATTCAACATGTGTGGGAAAACAGCAGTAGAAACGGATTTGCAGTTTTTATTTCTCGACTTTTTCTGGCTCATGCATAGCACACGAAGCAAGATTTTTATACTGGACAGAAATGCCATCTATTATTACTCTGAGCTCAAGATTTTCACCTGTTTGATCTAAGACCCTAACTTTCATAAGCATTTATATAGTTCTTTTTGGACTACCACTCTTTTAATTAACTGTTCCATCACTCTAAGTGGTTGTGAGTCAGGCAAGCCTAAATTTACATTTTCAAAAGGGATGACTCTTAGGTGTACAAGGCTTGGCTGTTGGTTGCCATGGAACTGCTGTGATTTGAAAGTCCTCTCTTTTCCCCTTTTCTTGGCTGAAATGTGCAAGCAAAACTTCTAGACAGCTTTTGAAATTAGCAACCATAGATTATTTAATGCAGTTGAAAAAGTCAACAGACTCAGAGTAGACAGAGAAGAGGGAGGAACTTTTATTTATTTTTATTTTTTTTATTTTTTGAGTAGGAGTCTCACTCTGTCACCCAGACTGGAGTGCAGTGGCCGCTCCCGGCCACCGCAACCTCGACCTGCTGGGCTCCGGCGATCCTTCTGCCTCAGCCTTCCAAGGAGCTGGAACTACAGGCGCGCGCTACCACACCCGGCTACGTTTTTTGATTTATTGTAGAGATGAGGTCTCGCCAAGTTGCCCAGGCGGGTCTTGAACCCGCGGGCTCAGGAAATCCACTCACCTCAGTCTCCCAAAGCACGGGATTACAGGTTGAGCCACCCGAGCCCGGCAAGGGAGGAACTTTTAAAAAGAGAGATGGTAATGTTAGGAGTCTGGGGAGTTGGAAGGATCCCCGTGATGGCCCCTTGTTTTAAAACATGCACGTGGAAAAGCCACATAACCGGCTGGAATCCTGGAACACTGGCATGCCTTAATAGTTGAGAATTCCATTTTGTTTCTTATGAATCCCTTGAGAGCAAAGAAAATCCTGTCAATCCTGCCAGGGGATGTTAGGAATTTGCACTGATGGTTTAGATGCTAGCGACTGCCCTAGTGGCTTTTAATTGGCCATCGCAAGCCCACCATTTAGAATGTTAATTTTTGCTCTCAGAGGATGTTCAGAAACAAGCAAGGGGGGGGAAAACAACAAAAGATTCGAATTACATAAGCATGTGTGTAACCAAACCAAAATGAGACTAAAATTTTAAACCTGGCGTACAGATCAAGTAAAACATTGAATCAGGCAAGCAGAAGGAAGCACAAGTGAATTTACCAAAAAATGTATGCCTCAGAGATAGAACATAAGTTCTGTAGGAAACCAGAAGACCATTGTCACCATTCTGGAACAAAGACATTTTGGTATAAAATGTCTTTGTACCAGAAAAACCTTGCCAGAAAAGTCTTTTATCAGCCCAGGACAAATGCAAGTTTTCTCTGTTTAAGGCGGTCTTATTCAAATCAGATCACAAAGTCAAAGAGCTTCCCTTCTACCAAAAAATGAGACTTCCTTCCTCTAGAAAGGGAAGTTGGGCCTGAGAGAAGACGCACCAGGGCAGAAAGGGTGAGCTTTGGATGTGATGAGTTCAAAGGACACCAGTGAGCACTGCACACAGGTCCCGAGAGGTGCCGATTCCGTCTGAAGGCGATCTTGCATCAGGCTCCAGGTAAGCCAACCTGTGTAAGCGAGGGCAACTCTCTAAAGGAAGGCGTATATATTGTGGCATGGGTGTTTTTATAGAAATACATCCGCCACCATCAACTATGTGCACATCCAGGGAGGGAAAGGGAGACCAAGGTTTGTGAAGGAAAAGTGAGGAGGAATATATGATTGTTTAGAGATAATTATCTTGGGCTGCAAGGATCCACAAGCAGGAGGCATCAGTTCAAGGCTGAACAGGCAGCTGTGAGCACATGTACTCACAGCATGATTCTTGCGGACAGTTGCAACAGCCTTGTGCAAGGTTACGGTTTTTGTGGCGTCTTTTGTGATGGTTTTTGTCTTCAAGCATCTGTGCATGAGAACCGTCCTTTCACCATCTTCTCTGGCTGTGTGTGTGTTTTAACACAAGTGACTCCATTTTGATTCTGACAACTTTCACAATGTGTTGTTGAATTCTGTAAGTATTTTGTTGAAGATTTTTGCATGAATGTTTATAAGCAACATTGGTTTCCAGTTTTGTCTGGCTTTGGTACCAGAGTAGTTCTGGCCTCATAGAATGAGTTAGGAAGTATTCCTCCCCTTCTTCAATTTTTTGGAAGAGTTTGAGTTGGATTGGTTTAAATCCTTCCTTAAATGTTTGGTAGAGTACTACAGTGAAGCAATCTGGCCTTGGGCTTGTGTTTGTTGGGAGGTTTTTGATTACTTAGCCAATCTCCTTCCTAGTTATACATCTGTTCAGATTTTTCTATTTATTCATGATTCAGTCTTAGGTAGGTTGTGTATTTCTAAGAATATGAAATTTCTGGTATACAGTTGTTTATAGAATTCTGTTACAATTCTTTCTATTTCTGTACATTCTCTTGTAATGTCCCCTCTTTCATTTCTGATTTTAGTTATTGGAGTCTTCTCTATTTTTTTCTTAGTCAATCTAGTAAGAGGCTTGTCAGTTTTGTTGATTTTTTCAAAAAACTAACTCGGTCTTATTGATTTTTCTCTATCATTTTTCTGTTGTTGATATTCTTCATTTTTAAAAAAGAATCTGTTTTGTGGATCTCTGTTCTAATCTTTAATTTTCTTCCTTCTGCTGGCTTTAGGCTTTCTCTCTCTTCTTTTTTTAAATTCCTAGAGATGTAAATAGGTTGCTGACTTGAGATCATTATTTTTTAATGTAAGTATTTACAGCTACAAGTTTCCCTCTTAGCACTGCTTTTACTGTAGCTCATACATTTCAGAGTGTTGTGTTTTTATTCTTGTTTGTCTTAAGAAATTTTCTAATTTCCCTTCAGGTATCTTTGGCCAATTGACTGTTTAAGAGTGTGTTGCTGAATTTTCATACATTTGTGAATTTTCCAGGTTTACCTCTGTTACTGATTTCTAGTTTTATTCCATTGCGATCAAAAAAGAAATTTTGCATGATTTCAGTCTTTTAAAATATACTAAGACTAAGACGTCTCTCCTGGGAGATGGAATCACGGTATTGGGCTCCACAGCGGCTGTCGAGGTACGTAGGGCAACGGCGGCCAAGGGCCAGGTGCCACCCATGGGTCCTCGGGGTGACTGGAAGGACCCATTCTTTCCACCCAATGTGGCGTCCTTGTTTAAGGACAGAGAGTTAAGACCCTCAGACTCACTATGTCTGCTTCTGTTCCATGTAAGACACTAGTCCCCGACTCACACAGACACACATAGAGACACATTCACAGACACACACACCCTCAGCTATAGGCAGACACAGACACACACAGACTCAGACACACATACGTAGAGACACAGACACACATACATCCTCAGCCACATGCTTACACACAGATGAAGCACTCAGACACACAAGCAAGATAATACACAGACTATTTTGAAGAACGTTTCATGTGCACTTGAGGAAAGTGTGTCTTGTGCTGTTCTGGGGTGGGTTATATGTTTCTGTATATATTTCTTAGGGTCAATTGGTCGAGAGTGTTGTTCAGGTTCCCTGTTCTTCTGTGATCTTCTGTCTGGGTGTTCCACCTTTTATTGAGTGTGGGATTTTGCGTTCTCCTACGATTACTGTGTTGTTGCCTGTTTCTCCCTTCTGTTTGGCCACTGTTTGCTTCATAAGTTCAGAGTCTGATGTTTGGTGCATATATATTCACAAGTGTTATAGCCTCTGTGCTCCACTGTGACTACTTCTACGCAGAACTACCACCAAAGTCCAAGGGAGCTTGGAGGCTGAAGGAGGAGGCTGCTCAGTTGCTCAGAAAGTAACTTTTGATAGGGACGAACGAGCGGAAACCCCTGTGACTCAAGCAGCAGTGAGACAAGATGGCGGGTTATCCTCTAGACTCAGGGCTTATATACCATAGAGCAGGAACACGTAAGACAATTGCAGGAAAACGCAGGATTCATGATCAAGGCTGTTTTGACTGAAGGGCAGCCTTTGTGGTAGGCATGTGCTCTTACACAGGGACCCATAGATAAGGCAGACCTCCTAGAGGCCTTTCTGGAACTGTGGTCAATCAGAAGACAACATGGTGGGTTAGCAGTCAAGATGGTGTTGCTCTGGCCTCCACATTCGGGGACATTGAATGGCCTTGTATTGGCATACTGTTTGCATTTTACAAAGTCATATACATCAATTCTTGCTGGTATGATTTCTGGAGTTTCTGTTTAGAAAGATCTTATCCACTTGAAAAATTAAGAGATAAAACGCCCCATGCTTTCTTCTAGAACATTTATGCATTTTACATTTTAATACTTGGTCTACCCAGAGGTTCCAGCTTGGACTTCAACCTCCAACGCCTGAGCTTACCATGGTCCCTCACAAGCTTGTAGACCCCTTGGCTGTCTCCCTGTTGTGAGACTTGCCTGACATAACGTTTCCTGGCCAGCAACCTCCTTATCTGCCTCTCCCGCAAAACTAAAAACCCACAATAAGTGTCCTGACCCTCCTCCACAAATGTCTCTCACCTGTGACTGCTGACTTTCTGTGTCTCTTACATTTTCTGTTTGGAAATAACTACTTTCTAGGTCAGGTGACCTTCACTGCTGGAGATGCAGGCCAGGGCACCGGTAAGAGACAGAAGGTAAGGACAGCAGTAAGGGCACCATGACCCCAGATAAGTAGAGGTAGGAGGTGATGGAAAATGTCAGCAGGCCATCAGGGAGTTAATGAGTACCCCTCTCCCTTTCAGGCCAGCGGTTCTAGCCAGGAGGTCAAGGACAGAGGCCCCTGGGGCAGGAGGGTGGGACTCAGAGGGCAGAAGGGGAGGAGACATGGCCTCCTCTGGAATCTTGGCAAGAGGCTCTGAGGGGCCAGAGATACCATGGCACCCCTTCTCCTCCGAGACACGTGGGGACCATGGAGTCCACCAAGGACTTGGACTCTGGGGTTTCAAAGGAGCTGGGGAGGACAGAAGGACCCCAAGGCAGAGGAGCCGGTGGGAGGACAAGGGGGTGTCCCGAGGCTGACACTGATGAAGGCCAGGAGGTCACAGGGTCAGTCAGAGCCCGGGGTGGGGGAGCAGGAGGAGAACACCTGACTGCCCCGTCACCAGCTCTTGCCCTTGGGAGGCCTGCCACGAGGGGGACTTTCTGACGGAGGGGATCCACCCTCTTAACCGACTGCTCTGCAGGGTCGCCAAGGCTCAGTGGCCTGGGCTCAAATCCTGGCTCTGGACAGTAGGACCTGAAACACCGTGTGCCTTGGTTTACCCCTGGGCCGACTGGATGCAATAGCCCTGGCCGAGAGGGTCCTGGCGGGCTCCCGTGAGGCTTAGGAGGGAAAGCGACTTACAGCTGAGCTCACAAATCCACCGGGGCTCGTAGGCCTGGCCTTGCCCGAGCCATCCACCCAAATTCTCAGGGCTTCTCGTGCTCAGGGACAGACTGAGGGGGCAGGGACACTCAGTCCCTTGTGACCAGGGACCCCGTGTCCTGGAACTAAGCCTGGGGCGCTGCCAGGTGCTGGAGGGTGTTTGTGTTCAGCGAGGCTGACATCACTGGGGCCTCACTGTCCTTCCCTAGAGAGGCTTGGTCCAGTGGAACCAGCTGGTGCGAGGCTGAGTGGAAGGGCGGGTGCAGGAGCCCCAGGGCCGTTGGAGTCCAGGGCCCGCTCTCTTGGACGTGCTCCCAAGAGCTGCAGAGAGGAAGCCCTCAGTCCACGCTCGCCAAGGGCCTGGGGCTGTCCTGATGCTCGGTTGACGCCCAGAAAATGTCAGCTGCCTGGAGTCCTGACCCTGTCCTGGGACGTCTCTCCTGGGAGCTGGAATCATGGTATTGGGCTCCACAGCGGCACGCAGACACACACATAGACACACACAGTTACATGCAAACTCATGGAGAAACATTCTCAAGGACACATAGAGACATGTGGATTCCGGCACACACACTCACACACGCGGAGGAGCCCTGTCTCACCTGGGCCACACAACATCCCTACAGGCTGCACACCAGACCCCCATCACACCGCCAGGTCTGGGAAGGTGTGGCGGCGACCAGGCTGTTGCCCGCTGCACCCACACGGCCGGGACAGTCGTCCTCTCCTCAAGTCCCTGGGGAGGACAGCGGGACCCAGGCCGGGGCCGCTGCGTCCCCCTGCAGTCACGTGGGGAGACTGCCCTTGGTGACTCATGGCGGGCTGCCGTCCTGGAAGCCCATGAGTTTCCCAAACCACCAGCCTTTCCTTTGGAGACTCAGCTTCCCCCACAAGGGAACCCGACGACACTGTTCCTGCCTCTCCTTGTGGGGAAACAGCTTCAGGGACAGGATGCTGGGAACTGTCCTGAGCTTCCATGGCGGGGAGGTGTGAGTGAGCATGGGCACACCCCTTGGAAGGAGCACCCCATTTTCCCAGAGCTCCTCATGGCCTGACGGTGAGCAGTTTGTTCATTCTTTCCTCCTGTGGACTCGAGTGGGCCTTGCCATCTCCCAAGAAAGGAAAAGTGTGCAACGTGGGGGCTGCACAGAGTGGGCACACGACGCTCGGGCAATGTCTGCCCTCCTCCTGCACCCGCCGGGTGCCGCGGCCGGTCTCTGTCTGGGACAGGGACACAGGGCCTAGACACCACCAGGTGTCTGCGAGGGTGGCCTAAAGCCCAGGCCTGAGGTGCCCTGAAGGCGCTTTGCTGCAGAATCTGCCTGATCATGGAGGTGTGTGCACTCGTGTCCTCGCTCCCACTTACAGAGGCTTCTTCCAGGGAGGCTGCCTGAGTTCGCACCCCCCCCAGGGAGACTGGTGAGGCCACATCCTCTGGGGAAGCTCTGTGAGCCCCCACCCTCCAGCCAGGCCCCTCGAGTCTGTACCCTCTGGGGAGGCCCTGGGAGTTCCCACCCCGCTCACTGGTCTGCACACCCGGGGTGGCCCACCAGCCTCCAGGCCCTGGCTCTGTGGTGACCAACACAATGACCATGGCATTTCCCTCCGTCTCCTGTGTGGCCTGTTGGCTCTCTTGTTCCAGACCTCGGTCCCTGTGGGCCTCCACCTGGCCCTCTGATTTCCCCTCAGCACTCTGGCCCTCCCCTGCCCCTGCCATCCCAACTCTGTCTTGGTTGGGCTCCCAAGCTGTCCTCGGCGGCCCGTTTACTCCTCCACTCCTCGGGCCTCACCACTCTCTCACTGGGAGAGTGGGGCCGGCTACAGGCTGAGCAGTAAGGTGTGCCCTGCCGAGTCCCTGGAGCTTGCCAGCGTTGCCACGCGTGGGAGGAGCGTCTGCAGATGTGGGATTCCAAGGGTCTCGACGTGAAAATGCTCGGTTGGGCCTAACTGCTATGTCCGTCTGCTCACAAGAGAGGGGCCAGGGGTGGGGGGAGACCGGGCACAGAGCAAGAGGAGGTGACAGCACCAGCAGGGACTGGAGGGGACAGCCGTGAGCCAGCCAATGCCACAGCCCTGGAGTCGGAAGAGGAAGGGTGGCGTCTCCCCAGGACCCTCCGAGACACTTGGCTTCCTGACGCCTTGACCTTGAACCAGTGATCCTGATTCTGGACCGAGGTCTAGGCCTCCAGAACAGAAGGGAACAGCTTTCTCTGTGAAACCTTGAAGCCTGTGGAGATTTGCGGCCCCAGGGAAAGAACACAGGGCCCCCACGCTGCCGCCTCAGTCGCTGTCCTCACATGTGGTCCCTGCGTGAGGTGGGACTTCTCAGGGCAGAATGAGTCCTTCTCCCTGTCATTGCCCGCTCCTGCGGTGCAGGTACAGGCCTCGCAGGGGACTGGGGACGTGCAGCCGGTCTCTTGCCACCCGGGCTCTGCAGAATGTCGTGACTCCAGGGGCCTCGAGGCAAACCTGCTGCTGGTGAAGGGATAAAGGGGACGTCCCCAGGGTCAAGCGGGAGGTGAGAGCCAGAGCTGGGGCAAGGTCCCAGGTTGTTAGACGCCCAGCCGGAGTTGCTGGCAACCCAGGTATGAACACAAGTCACGTGGTCTTCTGTTAATTTCCTGCAGGACAGGGACGCAAGCCACACCCCCGCCCTACACTGAGACCTTCAGAGTCCACAGTCTCGAGTCCTACATGATGGGCAGCACTTTGGACCATAGCACTTTGCACATTCATCCACAAGAAGCTGTATGAACAAGGGATCGCTTTCCTGGCCCTGCAGGTGAGGAAGCCCAGGCACAAAGATGTCAGGGCCGCTCAGGGGGACGTGCTGGGCGGAGGGCAGGTTGGCATGCCCGGGGTCCTCTCCGCCAAACTGCCTTAGCAGCTGCATCCTGGTGTTTTAATGCTGAAAGTATTCTACTGCTGGAAGATTGATCTGACGTAGATCAAACTCAGAACGTATTTTGAGGGTATGAATGGCCGATAAAAGAAAACGTGTTTTACCCCATGTACACACCGACGTGGATCCCCGAGCTCTCTGTGAAAGAAGCTCCCCAGAACCCAATACCATCCAGTCCGCGCAGATTGTTCCTGGCATCGTGGTGGTAGTATTTCCAGGTCACCCCTGAAAGGACAGACCGAGAGCGAAAAGCCATTTTTCATCTCGTCCTTAAACCCTGGGACAATGATAAGAAAGTAGAAGCTATGCTTTGGAGAAATGCATACTTTAGGTGAAGATTAATTTTGCTGACTTTGTCTTTTCAGACACACGGACTTCTCAAGCATGACCCGTATCGATCCATTGTACACTTGGTGCATGGTGACCAGCAACCCCCTCAGGGTTTTCTGCCCAGACTTCCTGGTGCCGGGCCTTGGAGGTGTCTCATAGCTTTTGTCAGTGGTGGCCCACAGATTGGCAATCAAGTTTGCCTAGAGTAAAGGGAGTTTACAAGGCCTAACACTTCACTCCTTAAGCATAAGTTACACAAATCACAAAACTCGTATTACAAAAGTTATGCAGATCGCAGGACTTGTGACCACTCAGAGGGGGGAGTGGGTGGGGATTCGATCTTCCAGTAGATTGGGCACTGTCTACAGGGAAGTCAAGGATCCCACAGGGCTGCCCGCTGGGAATGCATAGGAGATAAGGGAAAATGCACCCTCCATTAGCTCTAAGGAATGTTATACAGGAATGTAAAGGAGCACTGGGATCCTTATCAAGCCATTCTTTAGGGGATGTGATAATATGGGTGAACATTAGTGGGTCTCTGTGTCACAGGGTCTCCAAGACATTCTCAGATGGTCAATAAAACCAAAGTCCTAACCAGGCCTATAGGACCATTGGCGGAACTAGGAGACCCTTTGTTCAGTTATCACCAACCTCAGCTCTCCATAGACATTAGTAATACTCCAGGCTCACCTATGCATTTCCCATAACTAGCTCAATAGCCCCCCAGTCTTTTCCCAATACTAACAAACATGCATCAACTGCTCAATGTTACTTTGCCTAAATTGGCTTCAGATTGCTGGCTTTGCTTAAGATCCAAACCTCCTTATTATATAGGCTTTGGAGTTAAGGCCCCCATTATTAACAACAATAGTAAGTGTCCTCTGGAGGTGATTCACATCACAATCAGAGACATAATTGGTACTACATCTTGTGTTGTAACTTCAAGCTTCAACTTAACTACATCTCCTTTTTCTGATATTTGTAATCTATCTCTCACCTTAACCATGTCAGATTCCATGGCTTATATGGCTCCTACCAATACTTGGTTAGCATGCTCTATAAAGCTTACCAAATGTATTACTAATGAAAAGTTAAACAATGAATCTACCTTATGTGTTGCCATTCATGTACTTCTCCAAGTATATGTTTATAGTGGCCAGAAAGGAATCCTTTTGCTGACTCCTCCTGGCCTCCCAACTGCTCCTTGGAAGCACACCACCCCATTACTAGTACCTGCCTTAATAGTCCTCAGTGTAGCTGGAACAGCAGCTCTAAGCACCACAGCCCTAGTACACGGTGTGGCTACAACAGGAACATTATCTTCTTTCCTTCCCCATTTCTTCTTCCATTCACCAATAAATAATTGATGGAGCTGCATATTCACCTCCCTTCTCTTTATTTGTTGTCCAAGTAGTCATATCTAGCTATCCATGCCTTCCAATTGAAATCCTTTCTGGTCTTCAAGAGCAGTCATGAATTTCATCAATTTGTGAAAATGCTTTCTCACATCATAACTGAAATATGATGTCTTTTTACCCTAGAAATCAACAATATTTGGCTTACATTATTCAAATGAAAATTTTACATATTAGAACTGAAACCATTTATAGCCTTACAGTTTGTTGTCCAAACTAATGTGGATTTCCTAATCCACTGCCTGCAATTCACAAGAACTTCATAGACCAAAAGTTTTTAACCAGGAAGAGGAAGCTATTGTAGGGGCCAAAGAAAAGCTTCTCTTCACCCTCTGATGGTTCACTGAAAATGAACTGACAATACTCAGATAAATAAAAGAAAAGGCATACAGATTTATTTAACATCCATGCCACCAGAGAATTGCACAAGAATGGTTATTGAATATTACAAATGAACTTCAGATGCTTACATAAGGGAAGAAAAGATAGGGGTAAAGGCATAATTTTGATTTTCAGGGCAAATTTATGAATACAAAGAAGAATGACCTGAAACAAAGTTCTGAGCACTGTGAGAGGTGGTAGGTTGGTAAGTGGCAAAACTTCACTGGAAACAGAAGTTTTTTTGTTTGTTTGTTTTGTTTTGTTTTTGAGTTGGAGTCTCACTCTGTCACCCAGACTGGAGTGCAGTGGCCGCTCCTGGCCACCACAGCCTCGACCTGCTGGGCTCTGGCGATCCTTCCGCCTCAGCCTTCCAAGTAGCTGGAACTACAGGCGTGCGCTACCACGCCTGGCTAATTTTTTGATTTATTGTAGAGATGAGGTCTCGCTTGCCCAAGTGGGTCTCGAACCCACGGGCTCAGGCAATCCACTCACCTCAGCCTCCCAAGACGCGGGATTACAGGCTGAGCCACCAAGCCCAGCTAGCAGGACATATTTTAGTTCAGATTTTTTGTTTCTATACTGTCCTGGACCTGATTTAAAAAGATAGAACTTCAGTTCATAGAAAAATCTCCCCTCATACAAATATAAATCATACCTGCCTCAAGCAATTATGTTATATAAGAAAACTATATAAGTACATTTAAAATTAGACATTTATTTCTTTATTCCCAAATATGAATTGACTTCCTGGGAGCATTTCCTCAGGTTTTGCAGTTTTATTTCCTAAATTACAATGAAATGTATATGACACCACACAGCATTATTTCCTCCGTAGGCTCTGTATTCCTTGATCAAAACATGCACTCCCAAGGCTACACTGCCCTCATGTGGTCTAGTCTGAGAATAGTCAACTATTTTCTTCTGGGTTTCCACCCTGACCTTTTGGAGTGAAGCATAACTCCTGAACTTAAAAAAGAAAAAATCATATGCCAATTCTGGGCACATAATTACAAGGGACATGAGAGAAAAGGAAGGCTTTATTTCCCAATATGGCCCCAAAAGACATAGGTGTAAATTGGACAACAGCAGCAAAAAACAAGCTTGTTTTTGTTAATTACAGAGTAATTGGCCTGCATGTGGCACATGAGTTGGCTCTCATATGCCTTTGCAGCCAATCCTCAGCTCCTTAGGACAGCATCCTCATCACAACTCATGACATCATGTTCTACAACTACAGACCTACAGTTGTTTGGAAATCATGCATGCGGGAAGAACATTCAACACTTCCCTTTGGCCAAGACTCTCAAAAGAGAGGTCAGCAATTATGGTGATTACATTACATTGCTGTGTGTAGGAAGATATGGATGTGGATACCCTATAATGAAGCTCTGTGGGGGATCTGAGCTAACTGGCCATTGCCAAAACCCTCTAATGCCCATGATTAGTTTCCCTGGTTGTTTAAGGAGGAAAGGGGAGAACAAACCACTGAAGAGTTGAGCTGGCTCAGGGTTCCACTGGGTTGTTCCATGCAAGGCTTATGAGACAGATCAATGGCAGAGCTGTTAGGTGCTCAGCTAGACAGCCCACCTTGGAACAAATGGGTCAGATAAAAACACACGCTATGCTGGCCTTCATGGTCTGTTGCGTTGTTTCTGGCACCTTGGGTGATTTTGTTGAATCATGAATCTCCCACAATAACAAAAGATTTTCACAAGGCAAATGCAAGTTCTCTTCAACTTCTCTTGAGGGCAGAGATGTGGGTCAGTCTAATGAGTAGAAATGAGTTCTTCATCTTGCGGTTATCTGGCGCTGTGGGTAAGCCTCGAAAATGACACTGTGCTCAGCAACTTGGGACTAAAGGTCAGCTCTGCCACAAATTGGCTGTGTGACTGAGGGCAAGTCATTTAACCATTCTGGGCTCAGTTTCCTCATCTGTAAAGTGTGACATGTGGTTCGGATGAACTGTCATGTGGAGAGGGCATGTATGCCATGCAGGCTACCACTGGGACAAGGCCTAAGAGGCAGGGTCCCTTTCTCCCTCCCCTCTCTAACCAAAACAGGCTCACTTTTATCAACTGCATTAACTGGCATCTGAAAACCACTGAGATAGATAGTCTATACATCCTTCCTTTCCAGCTACTTTTTTCTGTGATAGGGACAGACACTCTGAATGGTGGTGCTGACATTTATTGATGTTCTTTTTATTTCTTTCAAAACATAAGTGAAATCATATATTCTGTTATTATATAAGTCCAGTTTCCTTTAAAATTAGTCAGAGCTGACTCTGGAGTGATGGCATGTGTGTGTGCTAGGGAAGAGGAAGGAAGAAACATGGTTCACTGCAGCCCCACAGCTCCTAGCAGGATGCAGGCCGAGGAGGGAACTAGGTAGAACTTACCAAACAAACATTATACAGATCTAGGAATGTGGGTACGTGCATAAGTGTGGTTCTACTCTACCAGGAAAGCCAGCCAGAAGATGAGTAGTTATAGTCAAGGAATGGTCTGGAGAAATAAAGAGGGAACACAGATAGAGTGACAGTTCTTTCCACTCTTGCCTCAAAAAGATACAGTGTAAGGTCTGAACAGGTCCCCCCCAAAAAAAATACATTAGAAAGAGTTGAAAATTAAAATTTCCAGAAAACAGAGGGAAAAGTGTTACTGCACCAGGTGGGTATATGTATTATTATTAGTAGTAGTAGCAGTCATCTTTAATAAAATTAATATGATTTATTCTCATTTAGGAAGTTTCCCCTTTAAGCTCAGTTAAATACAAGATCCAATATGCAACGTATACAACTTTATTCCTCAACCCCTTAGAGGGTTTTTTCTTCTGCAGTGTTTACATCAAGATAATGCAAGTGTGGATGAGTGACAGCTTGGCTCCAGTCTCCTTTCTTAAGAATAACATGGGGCACAGACTAAACAACAGACCAGGGGGCTCAGAATTGTGAATTTTCCACTATTTTAGCTCAAGTATGCTGAGTACAGAAGGAGCTTCTTGTCCTCTTGGTGTTTTCATGTCACCCTTGCAGTCAATAATTATAGAGACTGTAATTTATGAAAGTGATTGCTCGAACAGTAATATGAATTTCTGCAGTCCAGTTTGTAAGGCTTCCTGCAAAAGATGCCTCTAGGCTTACCTCATCATTGTGCTGAAAATGTAGTCTAGATAACGAGAGGATGTCCATCCAGTGAAAGATATTTATTGAGCACATATTATCAGCAAGGAGTTGTTGGAAACAGTGTGGGAACGCAAAGAGAAGTCAGGCCTAGGCCTTGCTTACAAAGTACATACAATCTAGTAAAAAGCTATGTGTGTGAACAACTATGAAATAAGGCAGTAAATAGTGACTACTAGAAACACAGGATGGTAATATATGTTTCTGATGTAGAGTGGAGGGTGGAATTTTAGGTGATTTGTTCAAAAAAGAGTTTATCAAGCAAACTGCATTTAGACTGGGCCTTGAAGCATACTTAGAATTTCATAGGTGGCGAAATTCTTTTCTTTTCATAGGAAGAGAGAATAGACTGGGCGGGAATGCCACAACAACACTGTGGCTGTAGGAAAGCACAGTCAGTGTTCAAGGGACAGCCAGAGGGTGTGCGGGTAGCAACAGCAGTAGCAGGCAAGTCTAGGCGGGGAGGTTGGAGCTATGTCACAGAAGTGCTGCAGACTGAAAAGAGGCCATCTTCGTTATATTAAAAGATTCATTTAGAAAAGACTTTGAAACTTGTATTAAGCTGTTGGGCTAAACGTAGAAGCCGTTTGAATTTTAAAATGAACATTTTTCCTTATCTCCCCTTCACTGTCCTTGGATCTAGTAACTGTTGCCGGTACTGAAGGGAATACAACCATCTTCACGAGACCCCCAACAAGCAGGAAACACACACAAGAAGACTGCATGTCCCTGGAAAAGCCTTTGCTGGACCCAGATAAGAAATGGGCTCTGCTGGAACTTTCTAAAACCCAGAAATGCATCTGTTACCTTAGTCTCTAGATGACAACTGCTTTCTTTCATGTCTTTGTATTAATTTTATGTATAATGCTTAATTAACCCTTGTGAACCAGAACTCCTGGAATAAGCAAAAAACTGTAACCAGCTAGAAAGTACACTGTATCAAATCGTGCAAGGTAGTTGTAACTTTAAAGAATGGCATAAT
>CAUYQG010205906.1:0-13298 GCA_963574415.1 Tarsius wallacei | reverse complement strand
CAGGTATCTTTTCTATAGAATGATTTGAGTTCCTCTGGGTATATTCCAATATTGGGATTGCTGGGTCATATGGAAGGTCAATTTCTAGTTCTTTCAGAAATTGCCACACTGTTTTCCAAAGAGGTTGCACTAGTTTGCATTCCCACCAGCAGTGTAGATGCGCTCCATTTTCTCTGCATCCTCGCCAGCATTTGTTGTTTGTTTTATTGATGGCCATTCTTACTGGGGCTAGGTGGTATCTCTGTGTGGTTTTGATTTGCATTTCTCTGATGATTAGTGAGGCTGAGCACTTTTTCATGTGTCTGTTGGCTTCCCAATATATCTTCTTTTGAGAAATGTCTATTCAAAACATATGTTTTCATTTGTCTTGGGTATATACCTCGGAGTGGAATTGCTGGGTCATGTGATAACTGTATGTTTAACCTTTTGAGGGACTGCCATACTGTTTTCCAAAGCAGTGCCATCATCATATACCAATAATCTATGAAGGTTCTAATTTCTCTACATCCTTGCCAAAACCTATTATTATCTGTCTTTTTGATTATTGTTATTCTGTTGGGTATGAAATGGTATCACATTGTGGTTTTCATTTGTATTTTCCAATAACTAAAAAATGTGTATTTTTAAAATGTGCTTATTGGCCATTTGTATATCTTCTTTGGAGAAATACCTATTTAGATCCTTTACTCATCTTTACATACTCTAGATACAAGTCCCATATAACATATATAATTTGCAAATATTTTTTTCCCAGTCTGTGGGTTGTCTTTTTACTTTCTTGAAAGTGTCTGTTGAAGTACAAAAGTTTTTAATTTTGATGAAGTTTAATTTTCCTATTTGTTTCTTTAGTTTCTTGTGCTTTTGTTATCATATCTAAGAAAAACCATGATCTAAACCAAGATCACAAAGATTTACTCATGTTTTTTCTAAGAGTTTTATAATTTTAGCTCTTGTATATAGGTCATTGATTCATTTTGAATTAATTTTTTA
Organism: Tarsius wallacei; assembly: GCA_963574415.1. Classification (NCBI taxonomy): domain Eukaryota; kingdom Metazoa; phylum Chordata; class Mammalia; order Primates; family Tarsiidae; genus Tarsius; species Tarsius wallacei. The sequence goes on along the minus strand of CAUYQG010205906.1, from coordinate 12,308 downwards.
CTATAATGTGAGGTAAGGGTTTAACTTTTTTTTTGGTATATGAATATTCAGTTATCCAAGCACCATTTGTTTAAAAAAACTATTCTTTCTTCATTGGATTGACTTGGTGCCCCTGTTGAAAATTGACTGTAAATTTGAGGGTTTATTTTTAGACTCTCAGTTTTGTTGATCTGTCTGTCCCTATGCCAGTATATATTTTTTGCTTACTCCTTGTTAGTAAGCTTTGAAATTGGGAACTAAGAGTCCTTCAGCTTTTCTCCTAATTCAGGGTTGTTTTTTACTCTTCTTAGTTTCTTGCATTTCCATATAAATTTTAGAATCAACTTGTCAATTTCTGCAAAGAAACCAGTGAGATATTAATAAATATTGTATTGACTCCATAGGTCAGTTTTGCGAGTTGCTATCTTAACAATATTTAAATCTTCCAATCCATGAGTTTGGGATGTCTTTCCATTTTATTTAGATCTCTTAAAATTCTTTTCAGCCATGCTTTGTCGTTTTTAGAATATTATAAGTTTTGCAGGATTTTTTTTGTTAAATTTATTCCTAAATATTTTATTCTTTTTTGATGCTATTGTAAGTGGAATTTTTCTTAATTTCCTTTTTATGTTGTTCATTGTTAGTGTATAGAAATACAATTGATTTTTGTATATTGATCTTATAACCTGAAACTTTGCTGAATTCATTTGACTCATAGTTTTTAGTGGATTTAATAGGATTTTTTATATATACAATGTTTTGCCATCTGCAAACAGAGGTAATTTTACTTCTCTCTTCCAATCCAGAATTTATTTATTTACGTATTATTTACCTAGTTCTCCTGGCTAGAACCTCCAGTACAATGTTGAATAGAAATGGTGGTGAGAGCAGGCATCCTTGACTTACTCATGTTTGTTGGTGGAAAAGATTGTGTTTTACCATTGAAGATGATGTGAACTATGGTCCTTACTTTTTGTTTGCTCTTATGATTTGGTTGACAAAATCATCTAGTAACCACCTGTGAAAAGGATCATGAGACAGAAAGTTTTTGAGACCTCATCAGGGATCACCATCCTTCCTGATTTGCCTGGACTTGAGGGGTTCTTGGGACATAGGAATTTTAGTTTTAAATCAGATTATTTTTGTGCAAATGGTTTACCCTGGACTGAGGGAATTCCCAGGATGTAGAACTAATGGAGGTGAAGCCAGGAATGTCCTGGTCACTCAGCCACATGCCTGAAAATGCTTTTGTTGTACATTTATGCTTGATCAACAGTTTGAATCTATAGAACTTTAAGTTGAAAATATTCTCTGCATTGCTCCATTTTCTTTCTGCTTACAGCGTGGCTCTTAGGAAGTCAATGTAATTCTGATTTTACCCTTAATATGACACTTAATTTATTGCTTTCTAGAGACTAGACTATTAGATCTTTCCTGTTTCCAGTGTTGTGAAAGTACATCACGCTTTATCTGAGTTTGGCTCTAGTTTAATCTCGTATACTGGGTGCTTGTTGGGCCTTTCAGCTGCAGATTTGTGTCTTACATATTAGAATTTAAGAAATTTTCTTAAATTCTTTCTAGTTATCTCCTTTCCTTTATTTGTTTGGTCTGTTCTTTTATTATTCAGAAATTTGGTCACCTGTGCTCTCCTTCCAAGTTTTTTCCTGTATTGTTTCTCTAATTTTTTTTTAAGAAACCTATAGTTTTCTTAACTGTGTCTTCTAGCCCTTGTGTTGGGTTTTTTTTTCTTTGCTATCATTATTATTTTCCAAAGCCCTTTTTTTGTTTTCTGAAAGTGATTGTTGTTCTTTCAGTAATATTCTGTTTTTGTTTCAAGGGCACAGTGTTGTGTCATTGTTCTAAGAGAATGGACACATGCTCTCACACACTCACACATGCATTCTCAGGCACATACTCACTTGCATGCTCTCAATACACACTCACATAAGCGCTCTCTCTCTCTCTCTCTCACACGCACATAAGTGCTCTCTCTCTCTCTCTCTCACACACACACACACACGCGCGCGCGCATGTGCGCGCGCGCACACACACACACACACCAGAAGTATTGGGCAGGGGGAGGGGAGGGTGGCTGCCGGGAGCTTGTGGAGGAGGTGGCTGTCCTGGCCCAGGCTTGTGGGGTGAACATGTGAGCTGGGGGATATGCAACATTGGGAAGGAGAAGTATGGACTGCAAGCCTTGCAGGAAGACAGGCCTGATCCCCAGTAAGATGTGATGACAGATAAGCATGTGAACTACAGATGAAAAAGGACCCTGTGCAGTGCCGTATACATGCCAAGTATTATTGCTCTTTATGCAGATAAGTAATGTGCTTATGGTTTCAGCTAAGAGACAACTGTTTGAGATGTAAGTGGAAGTGACCAGCAGACAGTTGGAAATAGAGTCTGAAGTTTGGGAAGAGAAACAGAAGTTGAAACTCTGTTTGGGAGTCATCATCTTAGAAGCTCTAATTGCTGTCAGTGGGAACGGTAGAGATCAATGCTAAGATGGGAGAGGTCTATAGTTAGGGGGCAGTTGAGAAGAAGAACCTACAAAGAAGGATAAAACAGGAAGAGAAGACAAGCTTAGAGTGTTCCAAATCAAGGATTTAAAAGAAGGTTTTGAGAAGGACTGAGTCATTAACTTGAACCGAAGAAGAGTGGAAAGGGTGGACACTGGGCGTGGCCCAAAGACCAGGTCACAGAGGCAGGCAGAAGAACTCATGGAGATGTGTGAGGTTGGCCTAAGCGGTTACTTGCTATGGATGAAAAGCAAGTGAAAGGAATTGATTGACTCATTTAACAGCAGTGTGACCAAACTTGAGATGGCAGAAACTGGTAGATCAAGAGATCATTCTTTTTTTTGTGCTCTTTGCAAACTATTTTGACATGGAAGAAATTTTATTCTTTAAAGTCATTTTAGGGTACCAGCATCTTGGATTGTGACTTTCACCCTTCCTGTGTGCCTGTCTTTCCCCCAGCTCACTGAGTTGTTTATGTCAGATGTTGCTTGGGTCTATGCTGAATAGATATGCTGCTGTTCAAAGCTACAGAGGCCTTGTCAAATCTTAGCACCATTTTAACCCTCATCTCGGGTTAGATGTATAGAGTTATAGGAGCAGGAAATTAAAGTCCAGAAAAGAAAAAATTCTTCAAAACAACTTAGTGTTTTCTCCCTTGATTTGGAATCTTGTTTCCAACAGCAGCAGTGAGCTTATCTTCCAAAGGCACCACCATGGGATTCTATAGGCCTTGTTTATTTTTAAAGTCACTTCTTCCCAGTGGTCTGAGCCGTTATGTAGAACCATGCTGTGCCTGCATAACAGTAATTGGGTTTTTGGGCTGGAAACAGAATGTTTCTGAAACCCAGCAGCTTACTTTTCCTTAGAGTTGCCCAAAGCAGCAAAGATGGAGGTGTCAATGAATGAAGGACTTTTAAAGCATAATTTTAAAGGAATTACAGTTAAGTGAATTTACATTTGTAACTCAAGTTACATCAAACCTTTGTGTGTGAGTTCTCCCTTAACGGAGTCACAGGGCAGCCACATGACTGATTCTTGTCACTTGGCCAGGCCAGCTCCTCACTCTGATGACCCTTCCTGACTTCTTCTGACTTGATTGTATTAAATCAAACCACTCATAGCAAATGAATGATCTTATGACCTTTCTTGTCCTCTTCCAAAAACATTTAGTAGGAGGTATAGAGTTGTAATCTGAGCTGTCTGTCTGCAGCCAGATCCTGTGTTTCGTTGACTTCTTGGGATTTGTGCCCATCCCAGGAGGAAGCTCCTATGAGATAGTCTCTGTTGTCCTGGTGAAGTGCCTGAATCTTCAGCATCTCCACACCTGGCTTTTTTGTTTACCTGAGAGAATGATTCCCTCCTCTTTTGTCCCTGGACTCTCTCTCTTCTTCCTGGCACATACTCACTTGCACACTCTCAGTACACACTCACACGAATTGCCTGGTCTCTAGTCCCTGTTAAATCTTGACTCATGGTGCTGCTGTCCACGTGGCACAGGGAGGACATTTTTACCATTGTCAGTGATACTTTCACTCATCTGTGTTTTTTATCTTTCTTCACAGATGACTTTTCTCCACAGATGGCCTTTGATTTTATTCATGAGATCATGCCATAATCCACAGTGAATAGTTTTTCTTTTTTCTCTCAGGATTACTCTGTCAATCACCACAAACACTGCTCTGGCTTCCTTTCTTCTTTTTATCCACCTTTGCCCATCTTCTTTTCAACTTACCTATTTTATTCTCTTATGTACTAGACTGCGTATATTTAAAGTATATAGTTTGATCAGTTTTGACCTATGTACACATCCCTGAAACCATCACCACGGTCAAGCTAATGAGATTTCTTTGGACTTCATCCTGCCGCCCATCTTTCCACCTCCATTCCCACCCTTAGGCAACCGTTGCTCTGTTTTCTGTTATGATAGATTAGTTTACATTTTATGGAATTATATAAAGAGGGAACCCCCCCAAAACCCAGAATTTATTTTTGAAAAATTGTGTACTTATTTTTTCAAGCTGATTGACTAACACTGGCTGTGAACTGTTGCTGTTCTGATTGGTCAGTATTAAGGACCAATCGGCAGAAGGTAGGGGCCTAATGGTGAACTGATTGGTTGCTTTTCAATCCCAGCAGTTAGTACCTAAGCTGTAGCTTGAGAGGCTCCCAGGAAGCTTGTTTCCCAATGCTGAGCCTGAGAAGCCTGCTGGGAATTCACTGCATTATTACCAGAGGACCTGCCCGTCTGTCTGCTTAGCCTTTTTCTAGCTATCTCCTGTCTCATTTCCCCCTCTGGAGTAGTAACCTAACTGCCTTTAGGTAGTAATGACGATCACTGGTCTGGCTAGTTCCTGCTGATCATGGGCGTCGTATGGGGACGGCAGCTAGGGATCCTCTGGAGGGTGATCTAAAAAGGTCCTCGATAGAAAGAAACTTCCATACAAGGTTCCATCTGCATCTCCATTTGGAGTTTTATGGCCTCTAGGCAAGAAGAAACAAACTTTACAAGGAGGTTAACTATACATGGACCAAACACAAACAATACAACAAAAGGAGCTATCAAGGGAAAAACCCCATGTCCATATACTGTAAATCCCTAGAGAGGATAAAAAAGATTGTAACCAACTGGGTCCTGAAACTGCCTGTTCTTGTAAAGAGTCAATGATTTTATTATTGTCTTATAACCTGTAGAGTCTCTTTTACTTGGGAGGAAGTGTTAATATGGAAACAACAAGTTTCATTTAATAATGTGCATGTTTCTCCACATTCCACATTTGAATAATTACCCTGTTGAGCCACGTACGTAATGGAGGGTGAGAAAGGGTGCTTATAAGAAGCTGGGACTAATGATACTAAAAACAGGAAGCAAGATAGAGTAGGCATTTTGCCTGTTTCTGTGAGGGAGACTTCTAGGGAAGAAAACAATTCCATGGACGCTGAGGATTAAGGGGTTCCAGGCCGGGCACAGTGGCTCATGCCTATAATCCCAGCACTTTGGGAGGCTGATGAGAGGATTTCCTGAGCCCATGGGTTCGAGACCAGCCTGGGCAACTTGGCGAGGCCTCATCTCCACAATAAATCAAAAAATTAGCTGGGCATGGTAGTGCATGCCTGGAGTTCCAGCTACTTGGAAGGCTGAGGTGGAAGGATATCCTGAGCCCAGCAGGTTGAGGCTGCAATGGCCAGGAGCATGCCACTGCCCTCCAGCCTGGGTGACAGAGTAAGATTCCAACTAAAAAAAAAAAAAAGATTAAGGGGTCCTTGCCATTAGACATCTCTGTCTAATGGCACAAATTAAGACGAAAACAAAGGCAGCAAGTATAGGTAGAACCATCAGGAGGAAATCCACAGGCAGTAAGTAGTGGCACTTATCTTTTACAATCTTTAGTTCAATTCTGTATGCTCTTCTGGGTCAGTTGAGGTAACTTCTGCTTTCCCTCCTGTGGAGCCCCACGTTTGGGCGCCAAAACTGATGCGGATTTTTCAGGTCAACCTGAGCTTTAAGAGTGTCAGCTCAATGGGTCAGTCAGCCAAGCCCCAGAGAGGGTTGACTGGAGGGGCTGGTAAGTCTAGCCCCAGAAGTGTCAGCTCTAATTGGCTGACAAGCCAAGCCTTGAGAGTCTTGCGATTCAGTAGGCTGGCAAGCCTAGCCCCCGGATTGTTGGCTCTAATGGGCTGGCAAGCCAAGCCCTGAGAGTGGTGCTGGTTGGGTGGACTGGCAAGCCTAGCCCCCTGGGTGTCTCAGCTTTGGAGACTTGCATTCTTCTGGCAGCTCTCCTGGTTCAGCCAGGCCCATTGACTGGCAAGCCAGCCTCTGGGGTACATGGCTCTTCAGCCCAACGATCTTCTGCAACTCTTCAGGTCGCAGCTCTTTAGGGTCGAGGTTCTTGTCTCATGCTCAGGAAGAATGATGGACACGGACAGTTGGAAAGCGAGAAAGCAAGATTTATTGAGAGGACAGAGAAGCTCCCACAGTGGGAGGAGACCCGAAGGGGTTGCCCCTCAAAACAGTTTTTAAACTCATCAATTTTGATGCCTTTTTGTGCTTCTGTCATGTTTTGTTTCACCTTTTCCATGTCAGCAGAACATTTCCCTTTGAGGACTTCTTTTCATCTGGGGAAACAAAAAAAAGTGTCCTCAGGGCAAGATTGGGTGAATAAGGAGTCATGCCGTTTTTGGACAAATGCTCAGCATGGTGTGGGCAGGTGGCATTGTCATGGTCAAAGAACCTGTCACCTGTTTGTCACAACTCAGACGTTTCTTTCACAAATTGTGATGCAACCTTCTCAAACCTTTCTGATAAAAAACTTTGGTTAACCGTTTGATCGGGAGGAATAAGTTCTGAGTGTACTACAAGGGGCCCGCCCTCCAAAAGATAATTCTGGGTTTTTTTGGGTCCCCCATATATGGAATTATACAGTATGTACTTTAAAAAGTATTTAGTTTTTAGAAAGTGCAGCAAAATATACCTAACAAAATTTGCAGTCTTAATCATTTTCAAGTGTACAGCTCTGTGGCATTAAGTACTTTCGCACTGTTGTACAGCCATCTTTACTGTCCAGGCCCAGGACTTTTTTCATTTGCATCCAAACTGAACCTCTGTCCCCATTAAGCAGTGACTCCTCTTCTTCCCTCCATCCTCTGGCAGCCACCAGTCTACTTTCTGTCTCTATGAATCTGACTCTTCTTGGTACCTTAAATAAATAAATCATATAGTGATTTTTTTTTTCTGGTGCCTGGCTTATTTCACTTAGCATAATGTCTTCAGGTTTTGTCCATGTTGTAGCATGTGTCAGAATTTCTTTTTAAGATACCGTTCCATCATATGAATACACTACATTTTGCTTATCTGTTCGTCTGTTGATGGACACTTACTTGTGTTGCTTCTGCCTTTTAGCTGTTATGAACAACACTGCTATGAATATGAGTGTACAAATATCCAAAATGTGTACTTTTTTGGTCTGGTTTCTTTTAGGATACTTATTTTGAGATTCAACCATGTTGTATATGTCAATAATTCATTTCTTTTTATTACTTTATATTGTTTATCCATTCATCTATTGATGGATTTTGGTTTGTTTCTGCCTTTTGACGATTACATAAAACTGCTATGAGCATTTGTGTTCAAGTCTTTTATGGATGGACACTTCACTTCTCTGGGTGAATAACCTAGGGGTGGAACGCTGTGCCATATGGCAGGCACCAAATGGCTTTCCAGTTTGCAGAACATTTTACAGCCCTGCCCTCCACATCCTAACCAACATTTGGTGTTTTAAGTTCAGACATTCTCATAGGTTCGTTGTGGCATTTCATTGTAGTTTGAATTTGTATTTCAAATATAAGCAATGATATCACAGTCCTTTCTTTGATGAAGTGTCTTTTCAAGTATTTTTCTCATTTAAAAAATTGGATTGTTTTCTTATTATTGAGTTTTGAGAGTTCTCTGTATATTCTAGATTCGAGTATTTTGTCAGATACATACTTTGCAAATATTTTCTCCCAGTTATCAGATTGTCTTTTCATTCTCTGAGCCTTGCCTTTTGAAGAACAGAAGTTCTTTATATGATGAAGTGCAGCATTTCAATTTGTTCTTTTATGGATCATGTATTTGGTGTCATATCTAGGAAATCTTTGCCTAACTTAAAGTCACGAAAGTTCTCTCCTATGTTTTCTATTAAAGTTTATAGTTTTTGGTTTTGTATTTAGGTCTCTGATCCACTTTGAGTTATTTTTAGTACATAGATGGCTTGAAGCTCCTCTTTTTTTGTGTAAGGGTGTCCTATGCCAGTGTCATTGTTGAAAGTACTGTGCTTTCTTCACACAACTCTTAAATGTTTTTTCCCCCTTTTCCTTTATTTTCTCGCTCTTTGTATGCTCAACCTTCCTTATCCAGTACCTTCTCCTGTTTTGTTACCCATCAAGCACACTATTCCCTTTCATTTTGCCTTGTGCCTTCCTTCTTTGTTCTCAATTCCACCTAGTCCTGTCTTCTGTTGTGCTAGCACCACCAGTTTGATTTCTTCCTTTTCAAGTTAATACAGTGGCTCCCTCACGAGCTATGGAAACTTCCTTGGGGTTAGAATGAGGGTCTTTCCTCTAACACTTGATGCTATCGGCTACCCTTCTCCTTAAAATACATGTGTTTGGCTTCTGTACTCTCCTGGTTTGCTTCCTCCCCAATAATTAGTCTTTCAGCCTCTTTCTTAGTCTTGTCTTCCTTCCACCCATTAAACATGGGTGTTCTTAAGATTATGTCTATAATCAGCCCTTTTCTTCTTTCTACGGTCTTTTCCCTTGAAGAGCTCGTCTACTCCCAGAGCCTGAAGCCACACATCTGTGACTCACTTTGACCTCTGTTCTCTGCTGCTCCCTGTGTTTGGTCCTGGTTTAATTGTCCTCATGTCCTGTAGGTCTACAGGGGACCATATCAGCTTCCTGACCCCCCTTCTCTAGGACAAGTTCTACCATCCCCCTTTTTGCCCAAGTTCAGAATACCCCCTTCCCTCCTTGCTTGTTCAGCATGCAGTGAATTGTGATTTAACTGTGATTTCTCTTGATATTCTGGACATGGGGCGCACACCCTTAGGGAGAAAGACCTATGATTTAGTTTTTTCTCTCTCTGTATTCTTTTGGAGTGAGGAAGGGATAGTGGAGGTAGCAGAGGTCCATGTCTACCTTCCTGCCCGAGCTGGACCAGGACTGCAGGGGTTGGGGGGTAGATCCCTGTGGCTACTGATGCAGAACAAGAACTCGGGAATGTGCCACCAGCTTGGGCTAAATCGTTCTGTGGAGACAGTCCCCATATCTCAATGGAGTTTTATTTCATGCTGATGTTAACGTTGACTGTGGTTTGACTGTGGCTATAGGTAGGAATCGGGGAAACCAAAGAGGCTTCTCTCTGTGCCAACAACATTGGGAAGTATAGCACCATCATTTGTGAATTAAGCATAAGGCAGAATTATATCACACCTACTATTTCTTTAGTGTCTCAGGCAGATGTTCTGGGTACTCTGTTGAGAGCCTCTGTTCGAGTCAGTAGTCATTCTTCATGTCTCCTGTGGGGCAGGCAGGGCCACTACCCATCCTTGGGAACGACTATAGACAGACTGCTGAAAAGGCGGCCGAGGACTCTTAGAGGCCTTGCTGCTGTTCATGTTCACGGTGTGCCACACAGACAGGAATTAAGTCCAGACTGTTGAAATTGGGACGGGCAGGCAGGAGCACAGTGGAAGGAAATGAGAGAAGCCTATTAAGGCCAAGGAGAGTGAAGACTGAAGGCACATGGGAGTAGACTCCAGCCATGGTAGTGAGTGTCAGGAAGCTGGGTGCACTGTGGGGAAGCCCATATTCAGGTCCTGAGTATGGTGGGTACAGGCAGGAGCCTGACAGATGCATTGCAGCCTGGAAAGCTGAAGGAAGGCCAGAATTTGGCTCAGTCACTTAGGGTGTGACTTTGGACCATTCTTTTGGCATCAGCGAACCTCTGTTTCATGGAGATGACAATTCCCCAGTGCTGTGGTCAATTCTACCTGAGGTCCTGTGTCCCCAGGCAGAGGTGCCCCTTGCTGATGGCATGTCCCTTTTTCTTAGTCCCCTCCTATTGATGTCATGGGTCTGGTTCTTTGTGTGAATTTGTCATCACCTAGGATAAGTGACTTTTAGGATGGCTAATGCAAAAGGATGTTTGTGCTGCTATAACAGAATACCTGAGATTGGTATTTATACAGAACAGAAATTAATTTTTCCCACTGTTCTGGAGGCTGGAAACTCCAAGATTAAAGTACTGGCAGGTTCATTTGTCTTGGAAAGGATGTTCTATGCTTCCAAGATGGCACCTGTTGCTGTATCCTCTGGAGGGGAGGAACACTGTATCCACACATAGCAAAGGCACAGAAAGAAAAGAGAACTGAATGCTGTACAAAACCTTTTTTTTTCTTTCTATGAGGACCTTAATCTATTCATAAGGGAGGAGGCTTCATGACCTAATCGTCTCTTAATATCACATTGGCCATTAAGTTTCCACACCTCAGTTTCAGAGGAGACACATTCAAACCGTAGCAGATGGCAAACATTCAGAGGCTCTCTACAGAAGGAGCTTGTTACAGTGTTTTCTGGCATTGAGGGTGGGTTGCTCAGGCTCATCATTTAAAGAAGTATTTTTAATGTCTTTATCATGGGGATTGCTATTTATTTATTTATTTATTTATTTACTGGAGTCTCTAGTACTCTGTCTCTCATTTTGATGGAGTATCTAGTTTTGCTAGTTAAAAGGGTAATAGTATGGGGATTGCTTCTTTCTTCCCCCTTCCCTTCCCATCCTATGCTGTTCTGTCCCGTCCTGTCCCATCTTATTTTGTCACCTAGGCTGGAGTGCAGTGGCACAATCATGGCTCAAACTCCTGGGCTCAAGTGATCTTCCCACCTCACCTTCCCAAGTAGCTGGGACTACAGGTGCATGCTACTATGCCCAGCTAACTTTCACTCTACAGAGATAAGGTCTTGCTATGTTGCCCAGATTGATCTTGAACTCCTGGGTTCAAGCAGTCCTCCCCCCTTGGCCTCCCAGTGTGCTGGGATTACAGGTGTGAGCCACCATACCTGACTGGGATGGCTAATTTATACATTAGTCAAAAATGTTTCTCTGAAACACTTTTTTTTAGGGTGGCAATAAAAAGTGACTGTTACTGCTTGCAGTGAGTTAGGCAGACAGTCCCCACACACATGTCAGATGTAAACCAACAAAACACAGTACAGTCACATTCCTGGCATTGGAAGGACCCAGTTGGCCCCCCTGTGGCCTGGGTCTTGGGGTGTCCCTGCCAGCCATACAGCTGCCCTCAGACTAGACTTGCCTGGAAGGTCTTAGCCCATTTATATGCAGAAGAGGATCAAATTGGCTAACACCAAGACTTTATAAATAGTAGGACTGTTTCTCCAGCCTGTCTTCATTCTGTTCACAGCTAAAATTTCCTGGCAGCCCGTAACTAATGAGGACGGAAAAGTACTGTTTGCAGAGCTTAAGCTAGCAGACTTGAATGCTCCCATGATGCTTTGTCACTGGTTGTTGCACTTGCTGCTCTCTGGGGCTGTTCCCTTTCAAGGGGAGCTTTTGTCTCCGGTAGTGAAAATACCAACACTCTGATCAGGACCCCAAGATGGTCACGGGGAAAATCCCATTTTGTCGTCATAAGAGTATGACCACACTTATGCTCAGTAGTTGAGAGCCTTAGTGCCCAGAGGTCATAGGCGAGGCTGAGGGTGTCTGCCAGGACTTAAATAGTCCAGCCTCATGTGTCAGTTGGAGGTAATGATTGGACTGGCATAGACCCTTAAGTAAGTATGCAGTAATGTTAGATATAGCTAGTGTGGTATCTCGTCTGAGCCCTGTACTGCAGTGGAAGTGTCTTTTCCCCTACTTTGCTGATGAGCAAACTGAGGCCTAGAGAGCTAAGTTTGTCCAAAGTTTTATTGCCAGCTAATGACGAAGCAGAGATTTTGGGTTTTCAGAGTCTGTGTCCTTAAGCACGAAATGGTACTGCTTTCTTCTCTTCTTTATCTGGAATTCTTGAAAGATAGACCTTGCATTAAACAAATATGACATGTAAAACCTCTTTGCCTTGGTTTTTCACTTTCTCTTTAGGAAACATACTGCTTCGTAGAAATTTACATTAGCTCGGAGCTTCCGTACCCAATTTCCATGTGACTTGTGTGGCCTTTGTTCCGTTAAACTCTGTCTAAGTGTACCTTCCACTGTGTACACCTGTGTGCATACACACAGCAATCACTCTCCTCCCCTCTAAAAACAAA
>CAUYQG010205904.1:0-42429 GCA_963574415.1 Tarsius wallacei | reverse complement strand
CGCCTGTAGTTCCAGCTACTTGGAAGGCTGAGGCGGAAGGATCGCCGGAGCCCAGCAGGTCGAGGCTGCGGTGGCCGGGAGCGGCCACTGCACTCCAGTCTGGGCGACAGAGTGAGACTCCAACTCAAAAAAAAAAGAAAACCTTTCTTGCTTAATCCCTCTATACCTATACATTTCCCACCAAGAAATGTATAGTTTCCCCATCTCTGATCTATATCTTCACCTTGTGTATTTTCCCATTTTTTCATTATTACTCAATATTTAGCAATTATTTTTCTATGGCATTCATTTTCCTATCCCTAGGCTTAGCACAATACTTGGTACAGACTAGTTGTTTGACAAATGCTTGCTAAATTGTCAAGTCAAGCACTGAGGACACCCTATCATCTAGTTGTTTTATTAGCTATTTGTTTCCATTTACTCATTTGATCATTATTGACAATAATGAATAAGTTGATGTCAAAAACACTTCTATTCCCATCAAAGGATTTAATTGCTTTGTTTTCTCAAATTAACATGATCAAAAAAATAGGTAGTTGGTTGATCTTTCTATCTAGCTGTTTTTAGATAAGCTTTCAATGGAAGTCTCATTATATTTACTTATCTCACATTTATTTGAAACAATTAAAAATTAGCCAATTTGGGGAATAAATAGCTACTAGGCAAGCATGTGAATACAAATACTGTCATCTTCAGGACTTCCTATCCTATGAAGAAGACAATCCTGGAGGAATACCATTCAGATTATTAACAGAAGGAGTTTAATGCAAGGAAATGATTTTGGAGTTAAGAAATGAAAGCGCTGAGACACAAAACACATCATTGGTAAGGAGGCCCAGAGATTAAGAAGCAAAATCACTACCACACCAGGAACTGAGTGACAAAGAAAAGAGGTAATGTCGCCAGAATTCAGAGATCAGGATCAACTAGTGGAAGCTATAATGATGGTCGTCTTTTCTAGAAGAAGATGGAGGCTAGGAAGAAGCACAATTGCTGCCAAAAAGCACCACTTCAGTCAGATAAGAGAGGGAAGCATATATCCTGGATTCTCTCTTTCCATTCTCTAGTCTCCTGACAGTGTCTTCCATTGACCAAATCCAGGTACAGTTTAGCTTACTTGTACCCTGGAAAATGCAGCCTGCAGTAATTATCCTTCCTATGATACACAGTGGAGCATAAAAATTTTGAGAAATGAATCTGAGAGCAAAGTTACTCAGGAATATGATTGTCTAAGGGATATGTTATCCTGTATATCTTAAATTTTAAAACTCAGATTAGAGGTTGATTATTTTGGGGTAACTACCATACTTATTTTTAGAGTATGTCTGTAAAGAAAATATATCTGGAAAATTCTGTATGATTTGAAGTTTATCAAAATCCCTTATGACAAAGTCACATTTGTATTTGACCAAAACCAAGAAGATAATTTGGTTTTTTCAGTACACTCTGGTTTTCTGAAAGAACATTAGCCTGTGTTCATTTATCTGGCCAAAAAATGGACATTTTAGAACTGATTCTGTATATCAGAGGTGAAAGTTTACTAGCAATGTGTCTAGGTGCTGGGGGAAAGGGAACAAAAGTACCAAGAAGGAAAAACAAAAGTAACAAGAAGGAAAAACAAAATTACCAAGAAGGAAAGGACGAGGTTAGTGGCACTTTGGACAGAAACCTGGGCGACAGCAGTACCAGAAGTATAGGAAGATATGGGCAAAAAGAGAACTGAGGGCCAGTGAAAGCCATTCTATCTATTTCAAATTGTGGCACACAGTTGCTCCTCAGTGATTCTCAGACACGGCTTCTGTCTGGACTTTTGTGGCCGTTTCAGATTTTTCTTTAGGAAGAAAAATGTAGCAGCAAGGGGTCAAGTGAAAATTAGGGGACTTACACAGAAGCAATATTTGCATAACAAAATGCAGATTCTGTTTATCTTGGCTTGGTTCTGGAAATATTGTTAGAGAACTAACAAGGTCAAGAGTCTTTTCCAACAAATCTTGAACCCTGTTGTAATATCTGCTTTTTATTTCCTTTTATATATAATATCAAGTCTGCATTGATATATTTTTCTGCATTTGACCCAAACAGGCTTCTGTTTTATTCTGTTTCTCAGATTATCTTGTATATGTTACTCTTGTATAAGTTATTATAAAATAAAAAATACATTTAGCTTTGGTTGTCAAATGTCTTCATGAATCATTAATGTCCCAATGCAATGTAATATATAAAGCATGGTTTTCTTTTTATTAAGCAATAGCAAAAATGACAATTAAATGATGTTTCTTAGCAAAAGTCTTATGAATTTTCTTTGCCTTATTCTCTCATCTGAGTAAATTGAAAATGTAGGTATGGTAAAAAGAAAAATATTTTCATTTAATATGCATCATCTTAATTATGAAGATAAAATTTAGTAGGACTACATGGTCATGCTTGCATTAATGGAAGGACATTAATATTTATAAATCAAACCAACAAAACTCTAGTACCTATATTATAAATGTCATCTTGCTTTGGTTGGCCAATATCATTGTAAAAAGGATTTCTTGTCAAGTTGGTACTGTTATTGATGATATGAGAAGAAAGGTTCTAGAAGAGATAATACTTATGAAATGTTCAAAGAAACTTCAAAATATCTTCTAAATATTCCTTCAATTATAAACATTTTGGAATTAATAAAATGCAAATGCCATTTAGACATATAGAGTCTGTCATTTTCATTTATATAATGATTCCTTTAGTGTAGTTTTGAGACAGGAGAAAGGAAGAAACTGCATAGGCATACAGATTAGGGCTCGTCCCCAGTAAAAACTTACACTGCAAGACCCAGAGACTGAAGTGAGAACACCTATTTCCAGGCCCATAGACTAATGTTTTCCCGTGCTTCTACTTGATTGGCCCTTTCCAACTGCCTCCTAATTGGTGCATTTCAATCCCACAGCATAGTGCCTCTCTCTGCTTAATGCTATTGCCACCCAATCAGCATGATCTTAAGACTATATAAACCCCTGATTTCAGCCTCTGGCCAGGCAACCCTCTTTCAGGTCCTCTCCTGCTTCCCAGAGACTCCCTATCCTCTAATAAATGTCTACTTACTCTCTCTGATGTCCGTGATGTTCAAGGTTGTCAGGATCCTTCATTCTTCCTGGGCAGAGGCAAAAACCCAAAACTGTGGCACTAAAAAAGCTGCTGAACTAGAAGAGCTGCACATGTGGTGAGAGAGGAGATAACTAGAGAAAGGCTAGGCAGGCAAACAGGGTGGATACCCCGTAATGATGTAGCAAACTTCTTAGCAAACTTCCAGCAGGCCTCTTAGGGTGATACACTCACGTTGATAAACAAGCTCCCTGCAAGCCTCTCAAGCTAGAGCTTAAGTACTCAGTTCTGAGATAGAAAAGCAAATGATCAGCTTTCTGTCAAGTGCTGACCAATCAGCTCACCATTACGCCTCTACCTCTATTGGCCTTAGTACTGACCAATCAGAACAGCTAATGCCGACCAATCAGCTCACAGCTAGTGCTAACCAATCAGCTCAGTCTTAGGGCTATATAAGCACCAGTTTTCAGCTCCAAATCCCAATCTCCTCATGTCCCCTCTCAGTGTGGGAGCTTTTCTGCCCTCTCAATAAATCCTGCCTTCTCACTTTTTGGCTGTACATGTCCCTCATTCTTACTGGGCATGAGACAAGAACTGACCTGAAGAGCTGCAGAAGATCTTTGGAGCTGAAAAGATGTGCACCCTGGGGGCTGGCTTGCCAGCCAACTGAGTTGACAGAACTGAGAGAGCTGCTGGAAGAAGGCAAGACTCCAAAGCTGAGACTCTCCGGGGACTAGGCTTGTCAACCCACGGAATCAGCAACACTCTCAGGTTTTGGCTTGCCAGTCAATTAGAACCAACACTCCAGGGGCTAGGCTTACCAGATCACTGAATCAGCAGCACTCTCAGGGCTTGGCTTGCCAGCCCATTAGAGCCAACACTTCTGGGGCTAGACTTACCAGCCCCCAGAACCGACCCTCTCTGGGGCTGACTGGCTAGCTGACCCATTGAGCTGACAGTTTCAAAGCCCAGGCTTACCTGAAAAATCCGTATCAACAGAAATGAAAGAGCTGGACCCACCAAGCTGAGAGAGCTTCAATATTCCTTGGGGGTCTGATTTGTTGGCCCACCTAGTGGACAGGGCTATAAACACTTCTTGGGGGATGGCTCATCAGCCCACCAAACCAGAGCTGTGTACACTTCTTGGGAGTTGGCCCTCTGGTCCACGGAACTGGTAGAGCTGTGAACACTTCTCAGGGGCTGGCTTAACAGCCCACTGAACCATAAACACTTTGTAGGGCTCAAGCTCACTGACCCCCAAACTAAGAGGGCTGTAACACTCCTCGGGGTCTCTGCAGTTGTTGGTATCCCCGAATTCTTGGGTGCCATCACTTTCCCCTTCTGGAAACCATCGTGTTCCATCCACTGTGTGGATCCCAGACCAGCAATGCAGCTTTGAGAACTGCAACATCCCTTGGGAGCCTGGCTCTCAGCAACTGGTCAGATACTGCACCATTTCTGTTGCGTAGAAAATTTTTAACTTTATGTAGAAGCCTCAGGCAATAAGGGATTTATTTTGAAACCGCACTCACTAAGATAAAGTCAGAAAATGAAGGACCAGCTCACAAGGTCCCAGAAGAGAGACATGGATATTTACTCTAGCACACTTCTCAGTGTGATTCTTTTTCTAACTTTCCATTATTACTAATAGTTTGTCTTACATTATACTACTTTTCTCTGTCTTGCATAGGTTTATTTATTACAGTTGCTGCTTTCTAATACTATTCATATTTGAGGCCTCTTGATAAATTTGCCCAATCACCTCATATTGTTTAACGTATTTCAGCATCATCAGTTTCTAACTGTTCCATTCTCTTATGATATTTCTAGACAAAAATTAAGCTACATATCCTGTCTTTTCTTACCTGGCCACCTGTGCCATGACCTAGGCTATTGCTTTCTTGCTTTTAAATTAGTTTTCCATACGTGATCCAATCAGTTGTAATCAGAAACCAAATGTTCCATAGTGAGATAAAGATTACCCATACAAACAAAGTTTTACAGAAGATTTGGTGGTGGTTGTCAGTTAAATAAGTATAGTCCCTTAACATAGACAAAATTTTCTTTCAGCCACAGCTCATTTTAAAATCAGTCACAGAAAAAAAGAAAAATTGCTTCTGCTTCTAAAACTTCAAAGTCATATATTTTTGGTCAAGAAAAACATCTTTCAAATGAGGAAAATGAGATCTAGAAAGATGTGTCCTATTATATAACTAGTTACTGGCATAGCTAAGACTAATACCTAAGAGTTCTGTTTCTTGTAGTGTTCTAAGCTATTTCCAATTTCTTATTCATTTGACACTAAGAATAGATTTTTTTTTTTTTTTTTTGCCTGTGAATGAGCAATATCTGTAATCAGTCTGTTTAGTATAGTTCTGCAGATTGTGGTTGACCATAGCTTTGAGGAAGGGATTTAATGGATAGGCTTAAAGCTTTTGAACAGCTTGTAACCAATTTGGCTTTCAAGGTACTAACACCCACGTAACAGGTTTCTTGCTCAAGGCTTTGTTTTCTTTCTGGTTGTAGATTGGCAAAACAGAGATAGGAAATGTGGTTGAAGTCAAATAATATTGCCACTTTCTTTACCTAAGTCATGTTGCATAACCAGAAATCTATTTATGAGTCACAGTTATAGCAAAGTGCCACTACTTAGAAAGTAATTTACAGTATTCAGGGGGTGAAAAACTTAGAGTGATGACAAGAAAAGAACACTTTTCTGTAAACAAAATTGTTGAATTTTGGAAAGCAATTAAATTTGGTGCTAAGAGGGAACAACTTGGTCAGAGCTGTTGATGGTGAACTCACCAAAATAAGAAGCAGTGAAAAGGTCAGAATATCTTCTGTCTTTCCTCAGTCCATATACCACCCAAAAGACTGCATGTTAAATTGCATGACGCTGGGTGCAGTGGCTCATGCTTGTAATCCCAGGAGTTTGAGACGAGTCTGAGCAACACAGCAAGACCTAGTCTCCTCAAAAATAAAAAAATAAAAAGCAGACGTGGTATTGTGCATCCGTAGTCCCAGACATTTGGGAGGCAGAGGCAGGATAATTGTTTGAGCCCAGTAGTTTGAGGCTGCAGTGAGTTATGATCATGTCACTGAATTCCAGACTGTGTGACAGAAGGAAAGCCTTTCTCTCTAAAACAAAACAAAACAAAACAAAAATCCCAAATCCTATGAGTTTAAAACATGTGAATTTAGTTCCAGCTACTTGGAAGGCTGAGGCAGAAGGATCGCCGAATCCCAGCAGATCGAGGCTGCGATGGCCGGGAGCGGCCACTGCACTCCAGTCAGGGCGACAGAGTGAGACTCCAACTCAAAAAAAAAAAAAAAAAAAGTGAATTCAGGTGAGTGCTGAGAGATGAAATCTAGGAAGAAAAGCAGGACTTTTTAATTATCTATTAAACAAGGAAAAGAAGGAGTTAAAAGGAAAATAGCTATTAAAAGAAATGGAATAAGTAAGAGAAGGGCAAAGGGAAATGGAAAAAGGTAGGCAAAATTTTGTTTCAGAAGGTTTCAAAACATAGTCAACAAGGGTGATGTGGGCCAAGTGCAATAAGAATACCATGTGGTACAGTAGGCTTCAACCCACCTTTTGAATGCATGGCATATTTCCAAGGCAATTATAATTAAATAACATTCATATAAAATGTAAACACTTCTTGCTATTTAACAGCATTTTAAAAATATTTATGACATTATATTTAGAAATAGCTATGTTTTTTATGCTCTTTGTTAATGAAGGAAGGAAAACACTAGAAGAAAGAATGTTATTGATAATGCATTTCAAAAAAAGCAATAACTACTTAGTTCAGATATGTCTCTGCTGATTACTGTTTACAATGTCCTGTTAAAACACCATGGGGTAAACATTTTCTATGGAGAGAAAGGAAGAAAAATCATGCTATGATTCTGAGTACCAGCTCTTTAAGATGAGGCCTAATTTCACCTGAGTATGACACAAGCTAGACACTACAAATATTGTATAGTTACATTTCTTGTGTTGGAACTGGTGTAGAAGCTCTGTAGCCAGAAAACCGAAATTATAATATTAATTGATTTAGGAACTTGGAATGCAAAAATGTAAGAAATCTCCCAAATATAGACTCAAAAACAAGTCTCCCTGCTAGAGAGTATTACATCCCTGAGATAATTTAGAACATGACCCAAATATCCAAGATATCTATTTTTAAAAAGTAAAAGAATTTCTTGATTCTGACTACTGGCTGGTTTTGTTTTATAGCATCATTTTCCCCAACATTTTTTCTTTGCATAATGGAAAAAAGCCAAAGCCCTGAACAAGAAGAGTCCATTGTTCACCATTCACCATTGAAAATAGAGACTTTTATTTCATCAGGTCTGACAGTTAAACAGTACAAAAAAGCATAGATCATTGAACCAAATGTTAATAACAAATAACTAACTCTTGTTTAGAATAATATTTTCAAACACATTTAACTTTGTCTCTTAGCTTCTATAAGTTACTAGTAAAGTAAAAATTAATTTTCTTTGTCATTTGTTTTATTAGTAAAACAAATTTAAGCTTTTGGTTATTAGATTAATTTAACAAATAATAATGATAAAATAATATATTGTGCATTCATTTTTGTCAACATTTAGACATACTTTATAATTATTCTTATAAATCGATGGACCAATACCATGGGAATTTACTAACATTCAATTCAGTTGTATTTCTTCCGTATTTGACTATATTTTTCCTGTCCTCAGCTACATTTTTTTTTTTTTTAGTCAAGGTTTTTCTCTGTTGCCCAGGCTATAGTGCAATATCACAATCATAGCTCTCTGCAGCCTTGAGTCTTGAGCTTGGACGATCCTTCCACCTCAGACTCTCCAGTAGCTGGGACTACAGTTACATGCCACCACATCTGGCTATTTTTTTTTTCTTTTTTAGAGATGAAATTTTACTATGCTGCCTATGCTGATCTCAAACTCCTGGGCTCAAGCAATCATCCAGCCTCAGTCCCCCAAAATGCTGGGATGGCAGGCATGAGCCATCATGCCTGGCCCTCAGTTAACTTTTTTTCCCCTTTTAATTTTTATTTAAAAATTGTGGGGTACAATTTAGGGTAAGGTATACAAATATTCATCGTGCAGGTACCCTTGTTGATGAGGTGTGCTCCCCTTACCCCAGGCAGATATCGGCTACTGTCAATCCTACCTCCCTGCCCCGCCCCCCCCACTCTGCAGTTTCCTACTACTGTCAGTCTTTTTCTTATAGTATTATAGTAGTTGTTCAAAGTTCACTTATGAGTGAGAACATGTGATACTCAACTCTTTGTTTCTGTGAGAGATCACTCAGTATTATAAACTCTAATTCCATCCAGGTTGCTGCGAAGTTCATGATTTTGTTCTTCTTTATGGCTGCGTAAATTCCATTGTGAATAGGTACCACATTTTTTTTTATCCAGTCCTCTTTTGATAGGCAGCACAGTTGGTTCCATGTTGTTGCTATTGTGAACAATGCTGTGATAAACACACGTGTGCAGGTATCTTTTTCATAGAGACTGCTGCTATGGGAACGCGCCTGAGAAAAGCCTGCTGAATCCAGCTGACTTGGTTAACTTTTAATTATTATTTTTATTTTTCTTTTTTTTCCTATCCTCCCTTCTTTTTCTGTTACTCATCTTTGCCCCTTCAAGCTTATTTTAGATTCTGAAAGTTTGTACATATAAGTTATCCCATTGCAAACATGTATTAATGCCTCATATTATCTTATCTGACAGTACATCTCAATGCTTTGACAATAAAAGACAATAAAAATGTTATAAAAATGATATTGTCAATTAATGATTTTCCTTATTTTATTGATTGATGTAGTCTACAGTTCAAATTCCAACTTTTGGAAGCATTTGAATGAGGACATAAAACATCACTTGTGTCTGAAAATTTCTCTAAAAATTATTTGAAAGCCCATCAAAGGTTAATATTGCAAATGGAGAATATCTCAGTCATTTATAATTACTTATCGATGTTTTAAAAATAAAACTGCATGAATTTCAAAATATTGAAAGCTTAGATGAAAATAACTTAAAAGTCTGTCTTCATTGTCTCTGGTTGAGAAAATGAACAAGATGGTTTTTTTGACTAACAGGGTAAAGAATTCAGTTTAAGTCTTTTATAAACTTCAAGTTTTTGGTTTTTTTCCTGTAAATTACCAAACTCTCTTTTTCAAATGGAACATTGTGTTTGCCCTTTTAAATTTACGATGAATGCTGTACAGTTAACGTGATCATGACAACTGAAATGTGAAAGCAATGGACCTATACAGACTAATTGGAATAAAATAATCTTGGCATTTCTCAAGCACAGAAATGGAACATATTTTGTCTCAACATCTGAACTTTTTTTTAACCTTCACTTAACACATACATTTATTTTTACTCTTTAACAGATTCCTTTTTTTCTTATTCAAGGTCTATATAATTGCCTTATTGTGGATGAATTTTTATTTTCCTTTATCTATAGAATAAGTTAGAATAACCTCACAAAAAAACTCAGCAAATATTAGCTAGTTTACTTATTCCACTTCATATTATTCAACTTAATTCATCACTGTTATTACTTTTAAAAGTCAGTGTTTTACTAGGTTACCTAATGGGATCAATAGTATGTGATAGCATTAGAGCTATTTACATTAACTTTATGTGTTTAGAGGAAATCTCATACATACATTTTTAAATGCCCTTCTGTGCTTATAAGTGCATATTTTCTTTTGTTTCTTTAGTAAGTTTATTTCTCATAGCAGGGATCCCCAACTCCCAGGACTGTGGCCTGTTACAAACTGGGTTACACAGTAGGAGGAGAACAGTGGAAGAGTGAGCAAAGCTTCATCTGTATTTCCAGCTGCTTTCCTCATTTGCATTACCACCCGAGCTCCACCTTCTGTCAGATCAGCTGCAGCATTAGATTCTCATAGGAGCGTAACCCCTGTTGTGAACTGTACATGTGAAAGATCTAAGTTGCACACTCCTTATGAGAATCTAATACCTGATGATCTGAGGTGGAGCTGAGGCAGTGATGCTAGCACTGGGGGCGGGGGTGGGGGGGTGGTGGTTGTAAAGACAGATTAAGATTAGCAGTGAGGTTTGACCACACAGAGACCATAATAAATCAATTGCTGAAAGACTAATATCAAAACACCATCAGGGAGTAACAAGTAAGTTGATGAACTTCAGCTGTACAGCTACATCTGGTGATAGACTTTAAGTTGAAATCTGACACTTATTTTAGTTCATGAGCGGTCTGCCCATTATTTTATTTACCACTTCTGTCTCCACCTCTTTTTTAAAATGGTGAGTTGTATAATTATTTCATTATATGTGACAATGTAATAATAATAGTAAAAGTGCACAGTAAATGTTATGTACTTGAATCATCCCCAAACCATCCATTCCCAGCCCCGCCCCCCTAAGTCCATGGAATTATTGTCTTCCACGAAACCAGTCCCTGATGCTAAAAAGGTTGGGATCACTGTTTTAGAGCACATTGGGATTTTGCATTTCAGTTTTTTTTTTTTGCTAAATAAGTGTTGGCATCTTACACCCTTCCCTTAAAAGTCTAAAATTTATCTGTATTGTCAATTAGAATTTGAAGCAAGAAATTGAATAATTCTGGATTGTTTTTGTCCCACTTTTTAAGTAACAGCAATAAAAATTATGTTCAAAGCCTTAACAGTTTATGTGTATATATCTTTCTGGACAAAAATTCTTAGAGAGA
Organism: Tarsius wallacei; assembly: GCA_963574415.1. Taxonomy (NCBI): domain Eukaryota; kingdom Metazoa; phylum Chordata; class Mammalia; order Primates; family Tarsiidae; genus Tarsius; species Tarsius wallacei. The sequence goes on along the minus strand of CAUYQG010205904.1, from coordinate 31,602 downwards.
TTCTTTAATTTCACCAATGTTTTGATCATTTTGACTCTCTGGTGCAATTTGCTGATATAATCTCTAATCTATATTCAGTAATGTTATATGAGATATGGTAAATGAGTGGGAAAGGAATACAAACATGCTTTAGATGTCAACAACAGTGAAAGTCAGCTTGGAAAAAAAATCTTTAAGCTTGGAGTAATGCTTTAAGAGTTCCAACTCCAGCTCTGTTATTACCTATTATCTAGTTAGTAAATTTGATCCATTCACAGGGCTAATTTCCATATGAATTCCTGTCCTATATATTTTATGCAAGTGCTGTGATTATGATTTTAAATCATGCCTACAAAAAAGTTTTGTTCATTCAAAAGAACTATGACAATAAGCAGTTGTATTATTATAAACTGTTTTACTAAATAGTGTAAAAAAGCAAGGTAAGCTAGAAACAAGAATAGCAAAATATTTCCACCAAAGTGAACTTTCAAAGGAAACACTCAGAAAAAAAAAATGACTCAACTGTTTATGAGCGCTAAGAGAGTTATCTTTTATACAATTAAAATACAGATTAAAATGATGATTAAGGATTTAGGCCATTTTTACTTAAATGTATTTGCACATTAGTTGTTATTTCTACTTTTGTTACATAAATAACAGTTTTGATAAGCTGATCTTTAAAAAGCATACGTTGTGAAGGTTTTGCTTCATAGATACAAAAGTCTTTTCATGACCCAAGGAAAGACACATTTCAAAAAATTATGGTGATTTCAAGAAGTTAACAACATAAACTTCACTATGATGTGTTGTTATTTACTTTATTGTAAAGTTTAGTCATTCTTCCAAACTTTTGTAAAAAAAAAAGTACGAGATATTAGATTCAATTTTTACAATTAATATTAAAGTTTTGAAAATAGAACTCGCAAGATTTTCTTTTTATGTAGAGAAATGTGCAGATTTTAGGCAAAGGTCAAGAAAATATATTTATTACTCAATAACAATTCTCAGGGTCAAAATATTTTCCAGACCGTAATGTTTCCGATGTGATGTTTTAAAACCTCTAATCAAATCATCTTATATTCTTACACCTTTTAAAATTTAATAAGGAGAAAACCAAACTCCTCCTCCCCCCCCAAAAAAATACTACGTAGGATTAATAGACAAAACAGAAGTTGTGAGGATATCCAACTGGCAGCACCAGGGTAATATCACTGGTATATGTCCTAAGGCAACGTTTCTGCCTTAATGAGTAGTTAGCATTTCATGGGTGGAATATCTATGAAAAATCTTGAGCCAAATGGATAGGTAGTAACACTGACTGATTCACTCATTCTCATTCTTTGCATGTTGCAAGAAATTCGTTTCTGTTCTCCATTCCAGGAAACACTTAACATTAAAACTTACAGTGTTTCATAGTCAAAATAAGGGAAACCTGGCCCTGGGCCACATTTGTAAATCTACATTAAAGTACGCCATCAATCAAATCCTATCTGGATGCCAGTGTGCAGCTGGGTATTACAGATGTTCAGTGGAGTCATTCCTCTCCTTTCCACAAAAACATATCTGGAAAACAAATCCAAAAACAAAACAAAAGAAACAGAAGAAACTAATTTTATATTAAAACTCATTTTTCTATCAACCAAAACGTCTCATTGTTGACTGATATATGAATTTGTGTTATTTACAGATTGTCTGTTATTTGTACACATTTAAGCATATTCAGAATTCTGTTTCTTTACCTGTTTCCATTTCATTACTTTTTCATTTATTCTAAATATTCACATGACTAACCATAGGATCGTCGTTATTTTGAAACTACTCTATAGTAATACTACATTGCCTTTTACTTTGGTGAATATTTTTTGCTTGAGTGGGTTAGAATATTTGGAGCACTGGTTTTAATATATTGGTTTGACATAAAGTGACACTAAAATGATATCCCCGAGGCCTTATGTTCATTCAACCAAGTTAATAAGATTCATGCTCTTAACATGAAGAAAATGTTGATATCTACAATATTCTTTGAAGCTTATTTGAAACAATTCAACTACTTTAGATAACACCTATATTCTTTGAACTTTCTTCTATATTATCCTAATAGTTAACATATATAAGTTTTTAATATCACCCTTTAAATCATGAAAGAAGGGTGTTTTTATTTTTCTTATTAAAACATGCTTTAGTCAAGTATAACATTTGATACGTTTGATGAGTCACATTATATTTTACATTCCCTGGATTAAAATAAGTGATTAAAAACAAGACCTTGGTACTCAAATAAAAGACTTAATGGTGAAGTATTTTATAAAGATTCTTATTGTTTTAACTTTCTACCATTTTTGGTTAACTACCTATTTCCTCACCAGAGCAATTCATAACATGGGTCAAAGAGACATCACTTCTTACAAATGACCTAGGTGTGCACAGACATTTTAGAGCTGTCAACATGAACTGAGAAGAAAAAAAAGAAAAGCAAGCATCATTCTTATTGGTATTTTTAGTTAATACTCTTCACTATGAATATCTTTTACACTTAGAGACTAGATAGTTTGATATAAAATATAAATACAATAAATGGATCCCTATTTGATTAAAAGCAACAATTAATCAGACATCTCCTATCCATGTGAATCTACCCAAATTTCACACATAATTTTTTTGCCCATATTTTGTTTTAAATGAAGCAACACTGTTGGGAAGTCCAGTGTTTGATTTCCTAATGAATACAAAAGCCTGCTATTTGAATGGCAGATTCACCAGCCAGAAGCTGGCTGCAAACATTTCAGATATAATGGCACAAATTGAGCTCAGGTGCCTTCAGTCTTCCCTGCCAGCAGGTCAGAAGCCAGCTCAGAGCTGTAGTCAGAGCCAGGAATTACATCTGAGTCATCACACGCTGTGAGCAATCATTGCTACAGAAACAGGTTTTAGACCAGGAGTCATCGTCTGTGGCCTGTCACAGTCATGCGTGGTATGTATGTGGTAAGAAATGCAAAGCAAGTAATTAGTGGTCAATCACTGCTGATCTCTTTGTGATTTCTGTGTCTTTTTCATAAAAAAAAAAGATCAAAGAGAGAAGATGAAATATGGAATCATAAGGGTTTGTAAACTGCCTACAATTGATCAAGTGATACATGATAACAAACATTACTCCTAAAGAAAAACTAGAGGTATTTTTTAATATCACAGCTTATTTTTGATTCCCTGTTCTACCTGGCCTCTGATTTTACTTTTTTGGGGTTTTTTTGAATTTTAGGTATGAAATATGTTTTGTGATCTCATACTTTATTTTTTTTAATTTATTTTTATTTTTATTTTTTTAAGTTGGAGTCTCACTCTGTTGCCCAGATTGGAGTGCAGTGACCGCTCCCGGTCACTGCAGCCTCAACCTACTGGGCTCCAGCAATCCTTCCACCTCAGCCTTCTGAATAGCCGGAATTACAGGCACACGCTACCACGCCCGGCTGATTTTTTGATTTATTGTAGAGATGAGGTCTCGCCAAGTTGCCCAGGTGGGTCTCGAACCCGCGGGCTCAGGCAATCCACTCACCTCAGTCTCCCAAAGCGCGGGATTACAGGCTGAGCCACCGAGCCGGCTGATCTTATACTTTAAATTGCTATTTTAATTTAAATTATTTTTTTTGAAATGTTAAACTCTTTTTTTTTTAACTCCACTCACTGCTATTGTGTTATTATATTATGTGTATTCTGAAGATAGATTAAATAATTATCATTCCAATCATCTAGTATGACTCTTTGCATTTTAGATTTTGATGTTAGACTATTCTAACACATGCATAAAATTTAAAAGATACTTTTTTCAAATTGGGATCATTTAGACTGCATCAAAAAGTTAAAATGTAATTCCATACCTCAAGATAATTTTAAATTCACTTGTGCTATAATACCTGAAGTATTTTACATTTCTTCATACCAAGAAAAGCTCTAAGTTAAAAAAAAAAACTGATTATTGAGACAGTTGACTTCGTCTTATAGATAAATATTTCTAGAAAATTACTTATGTTATTTCTCATACATATTATTTTTATGATAAAATTATACTCCAAAATAAGTAAAATGACATTTAAGTATATGTTATGGTTTTCTAATAAAGTCCAAGCATACTAACAATACTTTAAAAAAAATCTGGATTATTAAAAAAAATCTGGATTTATTTGAATGTTTGCTTCAAAAGTGGTCAAAAGGGAAAATAAGGACGGTTTGGTGAAAGAAAACAAGTATCAAAAATCTTTCTGTCTATAATAGGCTGCAATTCCATTTTCTTTTATATTCTGATGATTTCCAAGCACTTAGTGAAAACTACTGACACTTTTGAGTCAGAGTCTCACTCTATTGCCCAGGCTGGAGTACAGTGGCACTCTCATGGCCACCACAGCCTCGACTTGCTGGGCTCAGGTGGCCCTTCCACTTCAGTTTTCCAAGTACAGGCGCGCTACCATGCCTGACTTATTTTTTGATTTATTGTAGAGACAAAGTCTCACCAAATTGCCCAGGCTGGTCTCGAACCCTTGGCCTCAGGCAATCCTCCAACCTCTGCCTCTCAAAGTGCTGGCATTATAGGCTTGAGCCACCATGCCCAACCCACACTTTTGAATGAAAGTGAAAGGAGATTTAGACACACAAGCTGAAATGAAGAGAAAAGATTTAAAATGTGCTCATAGACAGCAAACAAATTAAAGCAAGGAAAGAAAAACACCCATATATTTGCACACATTTTTTTCCTGGTGCTCTACTAAGTATATTTTAGTTTTTTATCTCTTTTAATCTTCACAACAATCTTACACAATAGGCATTATTATCTCCATTTTGTAGGTGAGTTGAGACTGAGAATAACTTGAGGTTAGAGTGCTAGTAACAGAATAAAAACAACACACAATCTTAAATTCAGTTGCCTTCAAAGACATAGCGTTTTTTGTTTTTTTTTTTTCCTCTCTTTATACTTCAAAATGTTCTGGAACAGCAAATTTCAGCATATCATGTTTGACGAACTAGCAGTATTTACTAACGCCTCTAGTTTCACATCTGGTGACTTCAGTCACTCCCTAGCACAGTCCAAGCTGCTGTACTTGCAATTCCTGATCTGGCTGTGCACAGATACTAAAGTGGTAAAGAGATCTGTCTGGCAAAGTGCTCACACTACTAAGATTAATGGCATATTGTACCAGTTCTAACAGGCCAACCAGAAGCCAATGATTGATACTAAACCCTTTGGCCTTCACACATCCCTCTAAGACTCTCTGATCAAATTACCAGTGAATCAAGGGGAAAAGGTATGATGGTCTCCCTTTTTGGTCACAAATTGTAGCTGCTCTCAACTCTCAGATTTACATTTACTGTGGAGGTCCAGTTGAGGAACAAAACTACTTTAAAAACCAGGGACAACTGGGTCATGAAACAATATGCTATTTAACTGACTTAATGTGCCTAATTCTCTTTTTATGCTTATTAAGTACCCATAGGATCTTTTAAGTTTTGCATGTGGACCTATATCACAATCACCTGTGGATACATATTAAATTGCAGATTCCTAGGGCCCCTATAGACAAAATGTACTAGAATCTCTCAAAGTGATACCTAGGAAACTGCTTTGAAAACCATGCTTCCTGAGTGAAAAATTACAAACAAAGCAACCACACTGGCCAATAAGCCACAGGACTTAAAATTAAGACAGGAAACAATGATGTAGATCAAAGATGACTGGTATAGTTATTTTGTACCTTTAATTAACTATGAAACGCGGGATAAGGGTCCTGCAGGAATCCAAAAAGTAAAAAGGACTCAGTGTAATCATAATTTTCAGCAAGACTGCATATACAGCAAGTATTTAGTAGAAGCTTTAACCTTCTTTTTAGCCTGAATTTTTAGAATGTTCCTAATTTTATAAATATTAAATATAAAGATTATTTTACATATATATGTTAATACACATATTATATACATATTACAAACATCAGATAATAAGGCAAATTTCTAACTGGTCTGCTTTTCAGCACTCACTTTACACAATGAGAGAAAAAAATTAAATGGCTATAAGTGTGTGTTTGCAAAAGTGTTATAATTTAATCAAAACTCTTATTGGTTACACGGAGAAACTTCTCAAATAAGAGCTCAGTTTGACTCACATTCGACAAGTTTGTATTTCTCCATCAACATTAATCACTTGCAAATTGAGGCAAGTTGAGCCACTTTAGGCAAACATGGGTTATAAGGGGATACATGCTAAATTTATTTAATCTTTAATTAGTACTCCAAAACAAAATTATAAAATTGCTTATTTTATTGGCAGCATTTGCTTGGGTTCTCTAACAGACATTTGAGGAGAGTCACGAAATAAGAATGGTATCAATTTTAACCAGCATTGTGTATCAGGACAGTCTGGTCCACAGTAAAACTCTGCTGTGCCTTTTTTGTTGTCCAATCTGCTACCTATAAAAGTGCCTATTCCAATAGGATGTTTTTGTTTTTATGTTTATTGTAGTTCATGAACCCGCTACATCCTCTGTCTAATATTATTTAAAACCGTACAGCAGGAAAATAAAACTGCAGTACTTAAAATCAACTAAATATATCTCGTGCCTGTGGCATATTGTTATACAGGTACTGTCTTTATCACCAGACTACCTAAAATTAAGTTTCCTCTATTTCACAAGACGTGATTCTATTTAATTTTCATTTCACTAAAAAACTTTCAAGACTTGTTTGTTTTTTATTTCCATTTTTATTGCATATTAGTAAACACTGAAGGTGACTTTCTTTTTTTTTTTTTTTTGAGTTGGAGTCTCACTCTGTCACCCAGACTGGAGTGCAGTGGCACTGCACGTTCCTGGCCATTGCAGCCTCGACCTGTTGGGCTCCAGCGATCCTTCCGCCTCAGCCTTCCAAGTAGCTGGATCTACAGGCGTGTGCTACCACGCCTGGCTAATTTTTTGATTTATTGTAGAGATGAGGTCTTGCCAAGTTGCCCAGGTGGGTCTCCAACCCGCGGGCTCAGGCAATCCACTCACCTCAGCCTCCCAAAGCGCCGGATTACAGGCTGAGCCACCGAGCCCGGCTCTGAAGGTGTCTTTTACATGGTTTATTCAGTGTATATCATAGGACATGTTATTTTTTATAGAACCTAATAAAATGCATTATTTAGGGAAGACTCCACTAGTATTTTACCACATATCTTATTGAGCTTCATTTACTGATGCCTAGATAATATAAAGATAAATACTAATTCAGAATCCATCAGAATGTGCAAATCACTTAAATCCTTTCATTTGCCATGTATTATTTAATTAATTACTAATGGGTTACCCGTTGAAATTTATATATAAGTGAAATCACAAACACAAAATCTGTGCTGCAAGTATATTTCACAGCTTTCTACTAGTTGGATACCCTCTATTCCTGTAAGTTTCAATTTTCTTCTTTTTGAAGACAAATATTGAATTTGTCTCTAAATAAGATTATATTTGCTCAGAAAGTCCACTTAGATTAACTGAACCAGTAAACTTAATCAAGGAATTAAAAGTAATATCTGCAAATAGGCACAATCTAAGTGTGTGCTTATATACTACTGACAAATAAATCTGCCGTGTTATGTGACCCTAGTTTTATGAAAAATCGAGAGCTTCCAGAATGTTGAAAAACTAGTTAAGGTTGATGAAGAGGTAGAGAATAGGGGAAAAAAATAATTAAATCATCATACACTTTACTGGCAAACATTTGTTTGATTCAGAGCTGAGAATGATTTGATGACATGGAGCCTGGTGATGGAGAGTTTAGGAGCAGAACTCTCGTCCACCAGATGTCAGTATGACAAACCAAATTGATGGAAGCAGAAAGAGGCTGAGAACTGGAAATGGGACCAGAGACCTCAGCCCAGAGCAAAAAGCTTAGCCCTGAACTAATGAGGAATGAAGTCTGACTGAAAAGACTATTTGAGCAGGGTGGTTACAAATAGTGGGGGGTAAAATAAGGTCCCAAGGCTAATTTCCTCATTGTGTGCCCCAAAGGCTAAGGTTACTTAGAAACATTAGGAACATTGAAACATTTGACTTGAAAATAGCACATCTTCAACAGACCTGACTAACAAGTGAAGAACAAACATTCAGTGGAGCCTTCAGTGGCTCAGAAATCACCTCTTTCTAAAACACAAGAGCAGCAGGGAATAACAACTGCTTGTGCCTCTCCAAGATTTTGCAGCATTTAAATGATAATATTTTTCTGGATTAGAATTTTACTCCCTTAAAATTTAAAGCTAATATAGTGTTCCTTTGCTTTGCCACCTCATTCAAATTTTAGGGAATAACCCAATCCCAATTATGTTATAATGTATTAGCCAGAACATTGCTATTCTCTGCTAATTTTGCTCAGGTGTTCAGCTCTTCATTCAGCACTTACTAAACATTTGATAAGTTCTTGCCACTATACTGGTGTATCTTTTTCTGTCTGTATCTGTATCTACCTCTGTCATTGCAGGTAGCTCTAGATATACAACCCAAGTATGTGTAGATGTGCAAATAAATAGGTAGTAGTAAATCTCATTACCCAAGGGACACCAGGAGCACACCTATCATCGAACACTTTTAGAAATATTGATGTGTTTGCTGTAGTAAGGAAAATCATATGCTATAGAAATTATGGAGAGGGGATTAAGAAAGAGACATTTAGGGTAGAATTATTATAGATTTCGTTTTGTGTTGGGTAATTTGGGGGAAAATTTAAGGAACTAAGTTTGTTTGGGGTTTGAGTCTGTGATGTAGTAAAGCTAATTTGTGTTTGGATATCTTATTAATTTTATCTAGGACGTGGAAGAAACTAAATTAGGCTGGAATGGTCATTGGAACAAAAGCAGTGGGAATTCATATATGCCAGAAAAGAGGAATATTTGGTCATTGTGATGTTTGCATTTGTGATGTTTTGTCTTGTTCCATCATGGTCAGAGAGTGATCTCATCTGATGTTAACATTCTCTGAAGTTGTTATACTCAGCAAGGCACACCATAGTGCAGTTGTGAGCTGCCAGGCTGGCTACAAGCTATCAGCAGCTATACAATTTTTCTTTATCAGCAGTTAAAATTTTTACCATAAGCACTAGTTAATTAAACTTTAAAGTCATAGTAGCTTAATTAATACCTGCTTAATGTAGAATGGATAAATCAGACATGAGTCTTATAATATGTAAGAAGAAATTTTATAATCATCCAACAGATTAGTATCTCTATGCTTAGTCAAATGGATAGTGTGTCAAGTCTGCAGTAAGAAACCCTGCAGTAATGCTTTGTCAGACATTTTGTGAAACACTGAGGAATGGGGATTTTTTTTAAGTCAAATTAAAAAGAAAAAAAAATTAAAAGCCCAATATTAGGCTTTGAGGAATTTAGAACATATTAAAATGTATACAATTTATAATTAGCCACTGGTTCAAGGTACAAGATTGTGGTATAGATTGAGATAATGTGTGAACAGTACTTTAAACATTTGATATGCAAATATAAGGCACTTTGTCCTTTATTAATATTCAATTCATTTCTATTATTCTTTAGACTGGGCATAGATAAGTCTAATGTTATATAAAGTTGAAATTTTTTAAAATTTACAATTTGGATGAAACTTTTAAGATTATGTGATTTAAAAGCAAGTCAGTATGGTAAATTGAAAGTATCAGTGAGAGGAAAGTGTAGATTTCCCCCCTCCAAACTGCTATACTTACCTTCTGGGTGAGTTTTAGCTATTTCTCCCTATACAGTTTCATGAAAGGTTTATGTTATAACCATGAAATGGACTTATTAAACCTTTGGATCAGAGTGTATCACATGTCATGCAGACAGCTGCCAAGAAGTACCCACAGAAAAAGATAATTTTCAGGGCACCTTGTAGTAGTATAACTTCAAATTTCTTCCCATGCTTCCTCCTAAGGTAAAAGTAAAAAGAAATGACTGGAGGTTATTGGCAAAAGAAGTAGCATATTATTCTTACAGAATGTACTTGAAAGTTCTTCCAAAAAAAGGACAACCACTAAAGTTATTTTTATAATTTCTTGGGTAGTATCTTAGAACCTCTATTGCCAATGGATGTTATATGCATGATAGTTATTTAAGTTGTATTTAAACTATGAGATATATACATTGCCAAAACTATTTCCAACAAAATATAGCAGAAATAAGTAAACCTTGTATGGTTTTTGTCACTTTTGTCTCCTTGTCATCCTTATTTTGAAGACTTATTATAAAATTAATTGTCCTCATATAGTCACATATATTTACATGTCCTCATTATAGCATGATACTGTGATGTCATTTACTGTAATCTTCTGTATAGGCCAGTAAAGTGTATATGATGGCCTTCTTATTCAGTACCTTTGTGAACCCATACCTTATAATTTGATTTCTTTAACTCTCCTCTGAAGGTTAGTTCCATTTCAAATTCTTAGGTTAATGATAGTTCTAAACAGAGGATGTTTAGGAAACCCTAGGTAAAAAGTCAGTGACTTAGCTTCAAATGAAATATGGAATGCACCTACCTGATATTCATGTAGTCAGAATTTCAACTGTTGATTTATTTCTTTTGGTGTATAATTTCAGCTAGTTGTCTGTCCCCTACTTATCTGTCCCCACCATTAAAATTCTCTTGAAAGACATCAAGATTAAAAAGGAAGAAATAAATCTATTTCTATTTGTGAATGACATGATTTTGTATATAGAAAATCCCAAGAATCCACTAAAAATTATTAGAACTAATCAGAGTTTAGCAAAGTTTTACGGTACAAGATCAATATACAAAAAATCAATTGTATTTTTATATATTAGTGGTCCAAAAGTGAACTTAAGAAAACAACTCTATTTACAATAGCATCAAAAAGAATAAAATACTTTGAAATAAACTTAGCAAAAGAAGTAAAAATCATACTCTGAAAACTACCAAACATTACTGAAGAAAATTAATGATTACCTAAATAAAGGGAAAGACGTTATATGTTCATGAAATGGAAGATTTAATATTGTTAAGATAGTAGTATTCTCCAAATTACAATCCCTATCAAAATCCTAGCTAACATTTTTGAAGAAATTGACAGTCTAGTCTTAGAACTAATCTAGAAACTTATTTGGTTTCAGAAAAGACAAAACTTACTACAATGTTAAATTTTTTGAGATAGTGAGATACAGCTATAAGAATTGACATATAGACAATGAAATAGAATTGACATATAGACAATGGAATAGAACTGAGAGCCCAGAAATACACCCTTGTATTTAAGGTATGTTGATTTTTGACTAGAGTACCAAGATAATACAATCAGGGAAAAATAGTCTTTTTAAAAATCATTCTGGTTCAACTGAGTAGTCACATGCAACAGAAAAAAGTTAGACTCTTTCCTCATGCCATATTCAAAAATTAACTTAAAATGAATCATAAACCTAAATGAAAAAACTGAAAATAAAACTCTCAGAAGAAAATAAGTAATAAATCTTCACAGCATGGAGTTAACCCAAAACTTGAGATAAGACCACAAAAACTTAAGTGACAAAAGACAAAAATATATACATTATACATTGAATTTCAAAATTAAAAACTTTTGTGCTTCAAAAGACACCATCAAAAAAGTGAAAAGACAACATGCAAAACAAGAGATTTTTGCAAATCCTATGTCTGATAAGGGGTTTGATTCTAGCATACATACACACACATACAGAAAGAGAAAGAACTTTTATAATTCAATAATAAAAAGAGTTATAACCTAATTTTAAAATGAACAAAACCAAATGTCTAAAAATTTATCCAAGGAACATACATAAATGGCCACCATGGGCATGAAAAGATGTTCAACATCATCAGTCATTAAGAAAATGCAAGCCAAAGTCACAATGAAATACTGCTTCGCACTTTCTAAAATGGCTATCCTACAGTCTCCCCTTACCTGTGGTTTCACTTTTCACAGTTTCAGTTTTCTGCTGTCAACCACAGTCTAAAAATATTATATACAATAAGATATTTTAGAAGAAAGAGAAAGAATGTATTCAAATAATTTTATTACAGTATATTGTTGGAATTGTTCTATTTTACTATTAGTTATTATTGTTAATACCTTACTGTGCCTAGTTTGTAAATTAAACTTTATTACAGGTATACATATATGTACAGAAAAAATAGTATATAGTATATATACTATGAATATATAGTATATATTGTGGACAACCTTTCATGATTCTCCTATTTAATTAGGAGTCAAAGAGTTTCTACTGCATTCATAAGGCTTTTGAATTACAAATTGGTTCCAGTAAATGCTACTCTAAAAAAAAAATCCTCAATTGAGTATCTTTGGACAAATACTTCTGATAGCAATCAGATAAACATCAGTGTAATGGTCTGTTAAAATTCAGAAACAAAATAGTATATAGTACAATGCTGGAAATAAATATTTTTTTCATCAAAATACTAAGCTCATCTTTAATGCTCCTTGAAATATTTCCTGTTTGGGAAAATTAAATAATTTTGCTGAGGATTTTATAACTATTATAAAAAATGGGAAATTTTTGCATTTTTTCTCCTACCTATTACTGTTCTTTGACCACTAAAAATAATTATATAAATAAGCACTTTGTATACAAATTTAAGATGAAATTAGTATTTTGTCACAACTACCAGATTAATCAGAATAAACATTTCAATAATACTTATTCAAATACATGAGTGTTAGTTTAATTCATGTGTTTTGCTTTGGCCTTTTAAATACCAAATATATTTTTTATAAATAAAAACTTAGAAAATATTTTGCTTGCATTTTTGATGTGCATCATCATTTTCTGATGATTAGTGAGGCTGAGCATTTTCTCATATGTCTGACTGCCCATATATCTTGAGAAATGTCTATTCATATCCTTTTCTCATTTTGTTATGGGGCTGTTTGTTTATTTCCTTTTGGTACATTTGAGTTCCTGGAATATTAGGCCTTTGTCAGATACACAGTTGGAAAATATTTTTCCCACCCTGTGGACTATCTCCCCACTGTCTTGATGGCTTGTTTTGCTTTGCAGAAGCTTTTCAGTTTAATAAGGTCCCACTTGTCTATCTTATTTCTATCTCTTTTTTTTTTTGCCAAGTTAAATTTAATTTTGGAGAAAGACTAAGTAAAATCATTCTATGTTATCCATGGGGTATTGGTTCTAAAACCTCCCGCCCCCACAAATACCAAAATCTGTTCAAGTTCCAGATTTAAAATGGCAAAATATTTGCATACAATCTATGCACATGATCTCAAATACTTTAAATCATCTCTAGATTACTTGTAATGCCTAATACAATTTAAATGTTAAATAACTAGTTATGCTATATTTATTTGTATTGTTTTTATTGTAGTATTTATTTTTTATTTTAAACATATATTTTCTTTCTTTTTCTTTCTTTTTTTTTTTTTTTTGAGTTGGAATCTCACTCCATCACTCAGGCTGGAGTGCAGTGGCACACTCATGACCACCCCAGTATCAACCTGCTGGACTCCAACGATCCTTCCACCTCAGCCTTCCAAGTAGCTGAAACTACAGGCATGCGCTACCACACCCAGCTAATTTTTCATTTATTGTAGAGACAAGATCTTACAAAGTTCCCCAGTCTGGTCTGGGACCTTGATCAGGAGTTGGTTGTCTACTTTGATTCCCATTAGGATGTCTCCAGTGTTTTCTAAGATTCTTATAGTTTGAGATTTTATATTTAGCTCTTTGATCCATATAGAGTTGATTTTTGTGTATGGTGCTAGATAGGAGTCCTGTTTCAATCTTCTGCATGTTGTCATTCAGTTTTTCCAGCAGCATTTATGGAATAGGTAAAAAAATCAAGCTATTAGGAAACAAGAATGAATAACCTGATAACTTATATATATATATATATATATATATATATCTATTATGTATGTATATCTTTTATATATATTGCTTTTGAATTAAAAACATGATCATAAAATTAATGTCAGTAACTTTAATATATGTGCAGTGAAAAGATCATTGGATACTTAGTAAAATGTAGTAAATGACATAGAAGACAAGCTAAAGGAATTGTCTATGAACTCAGAGTAAAAGGATAAATAGACAAAATATTAAACAATTAATAGAGGAATGACAAGATCAGGTGAAGCAATTAATCTGCAATTCAAGAAGAAGGAAACAGACAAAATGGAGATGAGCCAATAGTGAAAGAAATAAAGAGCTATTTAGAACATCCATGGAGGTACAGGTTGACATAAGCAAAAGAATAAATAGAGCAACATTAAGATATAGCCTAGTGTCTAAGACTGACTTTTTTTAAACACTAAGAAATAAAAATTAGAACTTAAGAAAAATCTGAGATCACTATTTGCCTGCAAAATACTTAAAATAAAGCTAATTTAAGATTTTTATTCAGCCGGGCTCGGTGGCTCAGCCTGTAATCCCGCGCCTTGGGAGGTTGAAACTTGGCGAGACCTCATCTCTACAATAAATAATAATAATAAAAAAAATCTGTGGTAGCGCACGCCTGTAGTTCCAGCTACTTGGAAGGTTGAGACAGAAGGATCGCTGGAGCCCAGCAGGTCGAGGCTGTGGTGGCCGGGAGCGGCCACTGCACTCCAGTCTGGGCGACGGAGTGAGACTCCAACTCAAGAAAAAATAAATAAAAAAGATTTTTATTCAACATAGACTACAGAAGACTATGATCAATCTACACAGAAGTATTTTGAAAAGTGATTTGGTTCAGACTAATTATCATTTTCTGCCAAAAGACATAGCACATAATTACAGCTACATAAGTACTTAAAAATGAATATAAAGTCAGCGTATATAATATATGGAAAGATAAAAGTAAAAAGGTAAACATATATAATGGATATACTTTTAAAATACTGACTGCAAATCAGTAATTTAACCATTTAAAGAATGGCGACTAGAAAGATAATAAAACCCACAAGAAGCAGACATTCTCCCACCAAAAAGATAAATCAGAATAAAATAGAGAGTAAAACAAAACTAAAAAATAATTGATGTCATCAATAAATGTTTGCAAAAAAACAGACAGAAGAAAAAATCCACAGAAAAAAGAATAAAAATAACTCAGCATTTAGTAAAGGCATTAGAAAATAAACAATAAAATAATCATACAGAAATAGGACAAATGTAGAGACAATAAATGTAAATACAGACATTTACAGTTGGCAACCTATAAAGCTAATTAAAAAACTGAAAAACTTTTCATTAATGGAATCCAACAGAAACAAACTGCTAAGTGGGATAAATAAAGTTAACAGAAGTAAGGAGATGCAGATACACAAAAGTAGAAATAGTATATTGTAATCAACAGAGAAACAATCTTAACAAAAAACAAGATATTATGCAAAGTTATACTAATTTGAATAAAGTATCAATTGCATGAAAGAATTTCTAGAAAAATGAAATATTTTAAAGTGACTCAAGATAAAATAGAATAATAACCTTGAAAGAAAATAAAAAATAAAATGTTCTTTAAAAAGTACAACCTTGAAAAATGTTTTATTTCTTTTTATTAATTTAATTTAGTTTTATTTTAAAGTTGTAGGGTAAAAGTCAGGATACCGTACATAAGTGGTTTAGGTACAGGTAAAGTTTTGGGCCTTCCATTGGACTTCGCTTCACCTGGATTAGGATCAGGCACCCTTATTGATGTTATGTGCCCTCCCCCCCGAATATCCTGCTATGCCAATTCCTTTTTTGTATTGTTATGATAGGTATTCCAGGTCCACTTATCTGTAATAGATCACTGAGTATGATAGATTCTAAATCCATCCAACTTGCTGTGACGTCCATAATTTTGTCCTTCTTTATGGCTGCGTAATATTCCATTGTGTATATGTATCACATTTTTTTATCCAGTTCAGTTTCAATGAGTAACACAGTTGGTTCCATATTTTTGCTATTGTGAATAGTGCTGCAATAAAAATGTGTGTACAGGTATCATTTTTTGTAGAATTATTTGAGTTTCTCTGGGTATATTCCCAGAAGGTGGATGACTGGGTCATATGAAAGGTCAACTTCTGATTCTTTTAGAAATTGCCACTCTGCTTTCCATAGATGTTGAATTAGTTTGCACTCCTACCAACAGGGTAGAAATGTTCCCTTTTCTCTTTATCCTTGCCAGCATCTATTGTTTTTTGTTTTATTAATGATGACCATTCTGACTGGAGTTAGGAGGTATCTCGATGAGATTCTGATTTGCATTTTTCTGATGATTAGTGAGACTGAGCATTTTCTCATATGTCTTTTGGCTGCTCATATATCTTCTTTTAAGAAAGTCTATTCATATCCTTTTCCCATTCTGTTATGGGGCTGTTTGTTTTTTTTCCTTTCAGCACATTTGAGTTCCTTGGACGTTAGGCCTTTGTCAGATGCACAGTTGGAAAATATTTTTCCCATTCTGTGGACAGTCTCTCCACTGTCTTGATAATTTATTTTGCCTTGCAGAAGCTTTTCAGTTTAATAAGGTCCCACTTGTTTATCTTATCTCTTATGGCATAGACGTCTGGGTTTTTGTCAGGAATTGGTTTTCTACTCTGATTCTCATAGGAATGTCTCCAGCGTTTTCTAAGATTCTTATAGTTTGAGGTTTTATATTTAGGTCTTTGATCCATTTAGAGTTGATTTTTGTGTATGTTGATAGATAGGGGTCCTGTTTCAATCTTCTGCATGTTGTCAGCCAGTTTTCCCAGCAACGTGTGCTGAATAGGTTCTCCTCTCCCTAGTGATTGTTGGTGGAGGCTTTATTGAAGATGTGTTGGTGGAGAAATTGAGATTTTGCTCTGGAATTTCTATCCTGTTCCATTGGTCTATATGCCTTTTCTTGTACCAATACCAGGCTGTTTTGATTATTGTAACCTTATAGTAAAGTTTAAATTCTGGAAGTATGCAGACTTTTGATTTGTGTTTGGTGATAGATAGAGGTCCTGTTTCAAACTTGTGCATGTTGTCACCAAGTTTTCCCAGCACCATTTACTGAATGGGTTCTCTCCCCAGTGGTTGTTTCACCTCCCACTTTGTTTCTTTGGCTGAAGAATGTTTTGACCACTCATGGTTGTTTATGTTTCCATATTAATTTCTGTATTGTAATTTCCCAATTTGAGAATAATGATGTTAGTAGTTTAATGGGTATTGTGTTGAACCTGTAGATTGCCTTTAATACGATGGACATCTCAACAATGTTGATTCTTCCTATACATGAACATGGAATATTTTCCAATTTGTTTGTAACTTCTTGAATTTTTTTGAGCAGTGTTTTGTAGTTTCTATTGTAAAGGTCTTTCACTGGTTAGGAAGATACTGAGGTATTTCAATTTTTTGTGGCTATTGTGAATGGGATTGTGCTATTTATTTGTTTCTTTGACTGTTTGTGGTTGGCATGTAAGAATGCGACTTCTTTTGCACATTTGTTTTGTACCCTGAGACTTTGGCAAAGTTCTATAACAGTGCAAGGAGGTTGTTGACAGATTCTCCTGTATTTTCAAAGTATAAGATCATATCATCAGCAAAGAGGGATAGTTAACTTTAATTCCCTTTTTTTCCCTATTTGGAGGCCATTGATTTCCTTATCTAATTGTTTTAGCTAGGACTTCCAACACAATAGTGGACAGGAAGAGTGACTGTGGGCAATCTTGTCTTTTTCTGGTTTTCAGGAGAAATGCTTCCAGTTTCTGTCTGTTTAGCAATAATCCTGCTGTGGGCTGATCATAGATGGTGCTTACTATTTGAGGTATGTTTCTTTATGTCTACATGCTTAAGAGTTTTTATCATAAAGGGATGCTGGATTTTTTTCAAAAGCTTTTTTGAATCTAATGATATAATCATGTGGTTCTTGTTTTTACATCTGTTGATGTATTCAATTACATTTATTGTCTTGCAGATGTTGAACCAGCCCTGCTTCCCAGGAATGTAGCCTACTTGGTCATGTTGGATGATTTTTGAGATGTGTTTTGGATCCGATTTGCTAGAAACTTGTTGAAAAATTTTGCAACTATGTTCATCAGGGATATTGGCCTGTAGCTCTCTTTGTTGAATCTTTACCCAGTTTGGGTATCAGTGTGATG
Organism: Tarsius wallacei; assembly: GCA_963574415.1. Lineage (NCBI taxonomy): Eukaryota > Metazoa > Chordata > Mammalia > Primates > Tarsiidae > Tarsius > Tarsius wallacei. The sequence goes on along the minus strand of CAUYQG010205904.1, from coordinate 13,539 downwards.
TTAGCTTCACAAAATGATTTAGGGAGAGTTCCGTCTTTCTCAGTTACCTGATATACTTTCAGTAGGATTAATATCAGTTCCTCCTTGTATGTTTTGTAGAACTCCTCTGGAAAGTCATCTAATCCAGGGATTTTGATTTTGGTTTTTATTTTTTGGTAGTTAGTTTTCTTATGCAGAGTCAATTTCCTGGGTTGTTTTTGGTCTATTCAATGTCTCAATGTCTTCTTTCTTCAACCTTGGGAGGTTGTGTGATGTCTAAAAGTCCTTCATTTCGTTTATGTTATTGAGTTTGTTTCTATACAAGTGTGCATAGTAATCTCTGGTAATGTTTTTTATATCTTCAGGGTTAGTTGTGATTTGATCTTTTGTGATTCTGATTTTGTTTATTTGGACTTTTTCTTTTTCTTGATCATTCTATCTAAGAGTCCATCAATCTTGCTTATCCTTTCAAGAAACCAACCTTTTGTTATGTTGATTTTTAAAAAATATTTTTGTTTTCTATGTCCCATATTTGGACTTTTATTTTTGTGATCTACAGTTTTCTGTTAATGTAGGGTTTTGGTGGACTTGCCTTCCCAGCTCCCATAGGTGAATTGTTACATTGTTTACTTGTTATCTTTTCATATTCTTTATGTGTGTTCCTGAAGATATAAATTCCCTTCTTAGAACTACTTTCATGGTATCCCAGAGTTAATAAAATGTTTCTTCATTTTCATTTCTTTCATGTTCATTTGTTTAAGATTCTTTTAATTTATGTTTTGATTTCTGTGTTGATCCAGGAGTTGCTCAGTATCATGCTGTCTAGTGTCCAGGTCTTTGTGGGTTTTGGAGGGATTTTATTTATTTTTATTACACTGTAGTCTGAGAAAGTGGATGGTAGTATTTTGATCTTATATGAATTCGTTATGCTTCATTTATGGTCATGAATGTGGTCAATCTTGAAGTATGTTCCATGTGGTGATGAGTAGAATGTATATTCCATAGTTGTTGGGTGAAGTGTTCTATAGGTATCTATTAAGTCCACTTGGTTAAGCATCAGGTTGAGGTTCCAGATCACCTTATTGATTTTTTTTAACTTATTGATCTATCTAGCATTGTTAGTAGAGTGTTTAAATCCCCAGTTATGATAGTGTTAGAGTCAATATACTTTTTAAAAAGTTTTCTTAGTAGTTAGTTGCTTTATAAATCTGGGTGCTCCTGTGTTCAGTGCATATATATTTAGGATGAATATTTCTTGTTGATGGATTGAACATTTTATCATCATGTAATGTCCTCTTGTATATTTTTAAATTTTTGATAGCTTGAAGGTTGTTTTGTCTGATATTAAAATCACAATTCCTGCCTTCTTTTGTTTTCCATTCACCTGAATTTTTTTTTCATCCTTTAACTTTGAGCCTGTGGGTGTTCTTTGTAGTGAGGTGTGTTTCCTGTAGGCAGCATGTTGTTGGGCTGTATTTTTTTCAATTCAGTTTGCCATTCTATGACTTTTTAGTGGTGCCTTTACTCCATGGATGCTCAGGCTGATTATTGCAATGTGAGGGTTTATCCCTGTCACGAGGCTTTTATAAGGCTGTTTTGTTTTCTTTTAACTTTGGGGTTAATATATGTGCGTGTTTTAAATTTTCCAGTCTCAAGGTGTGTTGTGTTGATTCTGTTTTCCTGTATTTGTGGAAGTGCATAGTTATTCTTTCTTTTCTTCTGTGCTTATTACCTTCTGTAGAGTTGGTCTGGAAGCAGCATAATCATTTAGGAATTGGATGTCTGTGAAGGATTTTAATTCTCTATCATTGATGAAGCTGAGCTTGGCTGGGTAGGAAATTCTTGGTTGAAATTGTTTGTCTTTGAGTACTTTGAAAATTGGACTTCAGTCCCTTCCATCTTGTAGTGTTTCTGCCAGTAAGTCTGCTGCTATTCTGATTGTTCTTCCATGGTAGGTAGTCTGACCTTTCTCTCTTGTTGCCTTTAGGATTTTTTTAATACCTACCTTGTGTAGGTGAATTTCTATGAGTCCAGGGGTTGGTCTTATTTGATGTCTTGCGGGGATTCTCTGAGTCTTTTGCATTTGAATAGTCACATCTATGGTGATATGGGGAAAGCTTTCTTGGATAACCTCCTGGAATACTTGTTCCCAGGTTTTCTCCATTTCCCATTCTTCTTCTGAGATACCTATCAGATGTAAGTTCAGGCTCTTGATATAATTAGACATCTCTTGGAGGCTTTGTTTGTTCTTTCTATACTTTTAACAGATCGGGTAAATTCTATGTTTTTGTCTTCAAGCTCTTAGAGTCTTTCTTCTGCTCAGTTTATTCTGCTTTCCATATTTGTCATCTTGTTATATATTTCTGGGATGAAGTTTTTTTATGCCCAAAATCTCTGTTGCAAGTTATTTCAGTGTTGTATCTTGTCTTTCCTGAATCTTATTCACTCTTTCTGTCCATTCCTTAATCCCTGTTGTATTCTGGGGCCAATTGTTGGTGATTTTCATTGTTTGGGCCCCGAGGTCTGATTTTTGGGGGTATTTCCTCTTTGGTACACTGGGAATTACCTATGTTCTTCTGTTGATTTTTCCTCATTTGTGACAGTCTTTTTCTTTTCTCATTAATTCCATTATTCACTGGTAGTGTGTGGGGTTTTCACTTCTGTTGTTTGCTCAGCCCTTTATTCTTCCCTGCTCAGGTCTCTGAATTTGTTCTATTTTGAAATAGGGCTGGGATGGGAGGCTTTGCTGTTTCTTGTACTTTTGAGAGTCAAGTAAGGTGGAGAGTGGGGAGCTAGGATTCAGAAATACTTGCAAGTTACAATGTTCACTGACTAGTATATTGGCCTCCTGAGATTTACTCCTCACCACCACTCTATATGATGATGCAATGGTTACATGTGTGTGACCCCTGAATCCAAGATAAAGTAACAGTAATGAGGAGAACAGAGAAAAATAGAATGAAATAGAACAGAAATAAATAATAAAAAATAAAATAAACCAAAGACAAAAGCAAAACAAGAACAAAAAGTTTAAAAAGAAAGCAGAAAAAAACCAACAGAAAAGAGAACCCCCTCAAAACACAAAAAACAAAAGCAGAAGAATCTAACATACACACGTGCACACACACACACAAACACACACACATGTACACATACACTCACAACAAAAACAAAAAAGGAAGAAGGAAAAAAAGAGGGAGAAATGCAAATCTAACTCTCACATACACATTCATACACATTAAACCAAAACAAAATAAGAACAAAACAAAATTAAACCATAACAACTAAAAAAGAAAAAAGATAGGGGGAGAGAATGCCCTCATACACACATTCTCTCTCTCTCTCTTTCTCTCTCTCTCTCTCTCACACACACACACACACACACACACACACTCACACACACACACATACACATACTAAACCAAAACAAAAAAAGATTTAAAAAAGAATTTATGGGCACTAACTTCTCTCTTGAGGCAGGTTTTGTAATTATTCCTCTCAGTTCCTCAGAGGTACGCCCATCTGCCATCTCCTATGGGTCTGTGAACTCATTCACAATCTTCCTGGTATGTGGCCCAGGAAGAAAGGAGGGGGTGGTGAGAGTAAGTGAGGCAACAGTCCTCTGTTCCTGCTCCTGTAAGGTCAGGGGAGCAGTGGGGAGGTATGGGATTGTCTCCTCCCCAGTTGCTGACAGAAGGTGACCCAGCCAGGCTTATTTCAGAGTAGCATTTTTCTAGCCTGACTACTATCCAGGCTCCGCCTGGGTTTGCTCCTCTTTGTCATGACCCAGCCATGTGGGTCTGATGTTCAGAGGACTGCGGGGGAGGAGGGGTTTGGGTCAGCTCAGGGCTCACTGATCTCATGGGAGATCTTACTCGTCCTTTTCTGACTGTACCCTTTTTCCCACAACTGGATCACGGTAGGAGGTGGGACACCTGGGACTCCACAAACATTCTGTTCCTCCAAAGTTTGTGCTTTCAGGATATTCCCACTGAGTCACAATCAACTCCTGAGTATTTTTCCTGCCAGTCACAGAGGGTGGGTCTGTTGCTCCATAGTGAGCAAGCCAGAGCTTGCCCAGTTTTCAAGATGGTGGTGGGGTGCCTCTTTCATCTTCTTCAGTGGGTCTGCCTCTGGCTCCTTTGCTGCACTCCTTTCATAGTCCTCACTGCCAGTATCCAGTTTGGTGCTGTGGTGGGTGGCCAGTCTGGCAACGGCTGTTGCTTCTGGAAGTTTCTCCCTGGGAAAATGTTTGATTTTAGAAAATGACACTCAGCTTCTCTGTCCCAGGAAGCACTAGGATCCAAGAGAAAATCCCTGGTCACTTGCTCCCAAATCCCCACTCAGTCAGCCACTCACATGCCCACTTACAAACAGACACACATGAAAATTTGTCTATATACTCACTCGCTCACCATAGGGATTGGCACAGTCTGACTGGCTTTGCTTTTTCAATCCTGAAAAAATTTTCATTTTATAATATTTTAGAATCTTTTTTTAAAGATGTGGGGTACAAATCCTTTTTCAATCCTGAAAAATTTCCATTTTATAATATTTTAGAATCTTTTTTTAAAGATGTGGGATACAATTCAGGGTTAGGAATAGAGATACTGATTATGCAGGTAACCTTGTTGATGAGGTGTGCCCCTACCTCCCCTAGCAATTTCTCAACTGCCAATCCTGCCACCCTCCCCTGGCAGTTTCCCACTACTTCTAATTCCTTTATTATAGTACTATGATAATTGTCCAAGTTCCGCTTATGAGTGAGAACATATGGTACTCTGTTCTTTGTTTCTGTGTTAGAGTCGATCAAATTTTAGAAATATTAAGGGAAAAAGTCCATCTCAAATAAAATAAAAATTTCCACTGTTAAGAAAAAAGAGGAAAATTATTCTAATTTATTCCACAATGCTGTGAAATTTCTAATACAATTTTGATTATTATGGATTTACTAGTATCAAATGTACCACCTGACATAAATAGAAAGAAATGGCACAATATTCGAAATAACAGTTTTAAACATTGGAAGTAGGTGGTCCAGGACTCTGGTCCTTGAAAGAAAAGACTGATGAGACAATTCTCTCTGTTGCCTTAGTTTTATGAGATAATTTTTGGACAATATAGTAGTCTGGGGGTTGAGAGTAATCCAAGGAAGCACACGGCTCTTGCTGAGTTGAGGAATCAAGGATCAGAGTTCAAGGAGACTGCAACAGATGGACGTTTTGGTGCATTGTAACAGAAAAGAAGAAGCCACATGAACAAAGAGCCCCAGAAGCCTGCATAAGATTCCCTTTGAATGAACAATAGGGGTGCACATACAATGATTCTCTACTATGCTGGGTAAAGAACTATCAGCTATACATTGAATGATTTACTGATCATATACAGGGCTAAGAGTGACTGAGGTTCTAAGCAGCCAGAATGCGAGACCACATTAGACATCATGGAAAGTCAGCATATATCACAGAAGGTCTTAGTCTTTCTGGTCAGGCTAAGCTAGAACTAAATTAAAGGCATCTCTAAAGTCACCCTAAAAAGTTATGAGGAAGAACTGAGATTCCTGCCAATCAGGACCCAGCCATGTGAGTCAGTCACTTTGAAAGTGGATTTCCTATCTCCAAACAATCAAGTCCTGGCAACATTTGATGGCAACTTCATTAGAGACCCTGTGCCAGAATTCCTGATACACAAAACACCAAGAAAGATAAGAAAGATTTATTGTAGTTTTGGCCACTAAATTTGGGGGTAATTTGCTATACAACAATCGATAATTAAAACAATAATTATGCAGGTGCCCTTGTTGATGAAGTGTGCCCCTACCTCCCCTAGCAGTTTCCCTCAACTGCCAATCCTGCCCGCTCCCCTGGAAGTTTCCCACTACTACCAATTCCTCTCTTATAGTATTATGATAATTGCTCAAGGTCTGTTTATGATTGAGAACATATGGTACTTTCTTCCTTGTTTCTGTGATAGAGTCTATCAAATTTTAGAAATATTAAAGGGAAAAAGTCCATCTCAAAGAAAATAAAAATTTCCACTGTCAAGGAAAAATATTCTAATTTATTCCACAATACTGTGAAATCTCTAATACCATTTTGATTATTATGGTTTCACTAGTATCAGATGAATCTACTTTTACTTCTAAGTGTCCAATTTGTAACATCAGCAGCCTATGCTAACATCCCATCTTATGGGTGAATCAACCAGCTGCCTAGTGACTGACTTCTCTGGATCACTTCCATAGATAAAGGAATTTCTTTGACCTTTAAAGAAAATTAAAAAAAAAAATCTACGTATAGATTTGCCTTTCCTGCCAGAAGGGCTCATTTAAGAACTACCATTATTCAATTTACAAAATACTTAATCTATCATCCTGAGCATTCCACACATTTCTCCTGGGGATATATTAATAGTTCAAGGAAAAGAAAGTATGGTAGTGATCACACATGTACAGATATTATTTCCTAATTACTCATCATATAAAAGCTGCCATGTTGATAGAGAGGGAAATAGCCTGTTCATGCATGTTCTCAACTGGGAGACAACACATCATGAGACTTCAGTGCAAATTTATGAGATCTGGTATATCCTTTGAAACCACAATGAGTATATATTGATATTCCTGCCATAAGTAAGGTACAGAAGTCAGGATGGTGATGTGGGTGCTCTTACTTATGAAATAATTTCATATTTATGAAATAAGTGAAAAAAAGTTTGCTTCACATTCCCCTAACTGGTGAATTAGGAAGTTCTAGTGGTCAAGAGAGTATTGTCTAGAAATAAACAAAATCAGGTTTCTAATGAGTAGGAAGCCAACTATCCTCCCTGTTCAGTTTTCTCTCAGTATGTCTATGGAACAACAATTCAAGAAGGAGTGTTGTCAAACTATGAGGGTGCGATAAATTGTGGTCACTGGGGGCATCTCTCAGTACTCACTTTTACAGAGGTCATTGTCAGTAAAAAAACCAAAAGACTGGGCTTTCAGGACTTGAATTCTGTAGGAAAGAAGGAGGTTTGGGTTACCCCATGTGGAAAACAAATTGTGTCCACCCCACTAGAAAAAAAATTTGTTGAATAGAAGAAAATGTTGGAAGACAAAGTGGTAAACTGAAATAGAAAACATTCCGTATTTCATCCCCGTTTTGTGAATCTTTAAAAAATATTATTGAACCTTGTGCACAAGAAAAGATGTGGGAACTGGAGCAGGTTTTTTTTTTTTTATTTTTTTTTTTATGTTTCTTGTCCTTCCCATCTTACAAAAAGTACCAATGAAACTTGAAGTTTCATGTGTGAATATTACCACACTTATTCCCAGATTCCACAAGTATATAGAGGCTGATGATATTTTATGCATCTAATGTTAGGGGAGTGAATTCTCATGCAGGCAAAGATCAAAAGTAGATGGTGAGAAACAAAATAGGTTTGAACTCTGCTGAACTCTGCTCTTTACTCTTCTGCATTCTGCTTTCTGCACTAAAAGGCTGGCATATGAGGAATCTGCTTCCTGTTGATTTCAGCTAATGGGAATCTACATAGAAGATACGAGGGTGGAAAAAAGAGATGGCAATATTTATTTCCCTGATTTCTGCTGTTCAAGGTCATGTTGAGCTGGCTATGTCCCTTGATCAAATGTCACTACTCCTCTCAAAACGGTCAACTTTACACAACTCTTTTCCCTGTAAGTTCTTCACTTTCCTTCCTTATCCTTTCTGACCTAGCAGTTTACAATTGTTATGCTCTAGGTTACAGTTGATTCCCCTTCAATTTCACTTTTGTAGTTAGTTTTCTCAAATAAGTCCTGTGTGAGTTCTGTTTAATGTGCTACCTTATTGGGTTTCTAATAGCTACAATAGCTTAATTCTTTTTTTTTCAAGAACACAAATCCACTTCATTTAGCTTAACTCTTAATAGCCAGAAATATTTAAGTTAAAGACAACTCTACCAATAATTATGAAAATATTAAGGTGATAAAAGGCAGGGACAAATACTTGGAACTCTTTGTTACTCAGCATTACATATCTAGCAGAATTTTAGATGTTTTTGCTGATCAATGAAATACAATTTTATTTTAAAAAATAAGATACAATATTCCTAATTCTAAGATGTGATTATAAATCATATACATAATGCCACCCAGAAACATGAAAGTATTATTTGCATAGAAACATAAATAATGCCAGGTAAGAGATGAAGAAAGAATCAGTACAACAATTTATAAAATTGACATCATGGTCTTTAAAAATTGCATTTCTTTTTCTGTTTTTATATAATATACCTTAGAAAGACTTTTTTAGGAATTTTCATGATAATAAACGTAAATTTTAAAAATCTATTTACATTATTTAATGTATATACCCATGCCAGTAATGTCACCATTTACCACTTAAAAATGTTGTTCTTCTGTCCTACATCCACCTTCATTGAGCTCTCAGGGATGCCTCATATTCTGTTTCTGAATCTCTTAAGGTTCTCATTTCTCTTTCCCCAGGGCCATTTTCTGATATGGTTTCATTAAGTCATTAAGATCCAGTTGTATTTCTCTAGATAAGAAACTTTATTTTTGTCCGTCATCAAAATTTTGATTTTTTTCATGACAGACAATTATTCATAAGGAAATGTCATTCGGGCACTTTTAATTTGAAGTTAAGAACTTATTCTGGATAATAAATTATACTTTTTAAATTGAGATAGTTGACCATAGAGATATATCTGCATATATGAATTCATTATGTATCAGGAACCTACAGTAATTAATGATGATCATTTTTCTACTTTGTTATCATTATTAATATAAAAATTATGCTGAGAGTAAGATATGAATAAGACATAGCTTCTATCTTTAAGGTGCTCATAAGCAAGTGGAGTCATGATGAGAAGCCTAAATCCTTGGGGAGTCTGACACAGGAGTCACTAAATTTAAAAATCTCTCTAGCAAGTCCTCTGTATTTTGATATATGGCTTTCTTTCCAAGTCAAAACAATTTCACATTGGCACCTTAAATGGAAACGTCTACATTACTGAAAACAGTTTAGACCATGTTTTATTTTATCCTATTTTTTTTTTTTGGTTATTTACAGTATAAATGTTTCATCTCTTACTATACTGAAACAGATATGTTCATACAAAACAAATAAATATGAATAGCTAATAAATCAATATATACATATATCTGACCAACATTAGTATCATAGTTGTGAAATGTTTGAATCCCTTAAAGTTTTGATAAATTATTTATTATGATTCAGTAGAGGTCTATGTTAGTTTATGATAACAACTACCTAAAAATCAAACACTGAATCATGTGTGTAAACCCTATAAAAATAAATAAAACTTAAAAGATATGAGGAAATAGAAGAATTAAAAGAAGAAAATAGAAAGAAAAATTTTAAAAATCAAGACAGAGCTAAATTGTTCTGTTTTTAATTCTTCACTTTTTTAATGTTCTTAAACATAATGTAGAATTCATTCAAATTTGTTTTGGTGAATCATGCTGAGTATATTTATTTTGGTTTAATATTTTATTTTTAACTTAATAATTTCAATAGTGTTGTTAAGAAAAAGATATATTAAAATAAGTTAGAAGACAGAATCAATCTAACAGGTCAGATAGACTAAGATTGATGATATTTGATAATTCACACAAATACCAGCCAAATCTCACTTATTTAAAGTTAATTTAAAGACAATTTAAATTTACAGATAATTTTAAATCAATTATCTGGAAAATTCTAATATAATTTTAATAAATCAGTCAAGAAATCAGAAGAAAGCACCTCACTTCACCAAAAAACACCTTCTAAGAAATCAAAAAATTATAAGGATGCAAAGTATGCAAGTCTATGCTTAACAGAGAGTAAGATTCAGTTGCTTGGAAAATGTCCTTATATGGATTTCTCTCTGCTTAACAGTGCTGAATGAATAAAATGTCAATGTATTTATACAGTGAATAAATTGGAATTTTTAAGATCCTTTAAATTTCTTGTGAAGTAAATGATTATAATAAAATAAACTTAATGACATGCAAAGTATACTATTTTAATTAAATATTGCATGAGTGGAAAGAAAATTAAATATGCATTCAATAATCTCAGACACATCATATACTTTCACTATATTATTATTCCTGAATGTATGTAGAGATTATGTATAGAGAGCAACATACCCTTACAAATTATATCAGAAGTAGATAAAGCAACTCAAGTAATAATTGGCCTCACTAGTGTATGCGTAGGAACACATTTCTCTGAAACAGGTAAAGACAGAGTGGGAGAAAACATATGAGAAATGATAATTCAATCATGAAGTTTATTCAATACATGGAAATGCACAGTCTGCACATTGTAAACGAATAAAAGAATAAGTCATAAGATAAAAATAGAGTATCTACAATTTTACCTTGTTACATACATTGAAAATACAATTGTCTTTGAATTACATATTTAAAATTTTTCTAGGCACCGGTGTCCTTGTGCATACAAATGCTACAGAAATGTTCCTCAAAGACTTGCAATTTGATTTTTTATATAATTTTGAAATGTAGGAGACAAAAAATTTTTAGCCTGTCAAAGTTCATGACTGAGACCCACATAACAAAAGACAGATTAACAAAAGAAAAGAAAACAAACTTATTTAATACAAGTTTTATGTGACATGGCAGCCTTTAGAAGTGAAGACCCAAAGAAACAAGGAAACTTGTGTTATGTTTATGGAGTAATGCAGTATGATTGAAGAACAAAGGGATATGATAATAAACTGTGTTCCTGTATCTTCAGAGATAAGGATAGTCCTTAAGTTCATGTTGAGCGTGAACACCTCCGGAGTAAAGGTTTTATGATGATTTTAGAGGAAGACCAGAGATTTCTTTTATGGCTTGCTTTATGGAAGAGGAGAGAGGGGAAGGAAAGAATGAATTTCTATATCTGCTGCTTTCTCAAATGCCATAATGCCATATTTTGGGGTAGTATGTCTTGAACTCCCTCAGAGAATTGGAAGACATGCAAATTAATGTATCTTTTCAAGCCACACAAAACTTATACCTTTTTTAGTGTTAAATTGAAATTTAAATTATTTCTGATTTCATTTTTATTCCATGAACCTTTTTAAAATTTAACATATCTCATTAGCATGATTTCTGCCTTCTTTTTGTAAGTATGGAATTGATGAATATATTTCTAATTATATAAATCATGCAATTTTCTTCACATGGTTCAAGAGCCATGGGTCATTTAATCAATGGGTCATATTAAGGGAAATTAGAGGTTGATGGTTTTGCAAGCCCACACTTTTAATATAAATTTCATCAAAATCCTTTTTTCCAAATTGATTTACTTATTTCAATTGTATAAAATTGTATGCATTTATCACAAACAACAATATGTTTTTATATGTGTACATTGTGGAAGGGTTAAATCTAGCTAAGTCTATATGCATTACCTCACATAGTTATCATTATAATTTTTGTTGTGAAAACACTTTAATATCCATTCTGTTAGCACTTTTCAACAATATATCATCACTAACTACAGTTACCATGCTGTTCAATAGATCTCTTGAGTTTATTCCTCCTGTCTAACTATAACCTTGTATCCCTTGACCAACATTCCCCCAACTCTAACACCCCTACTGCCTCAGCTTCTGACAGCTACTATTTTATTCTATTTCGATGGTATCAACTTCTTTACATTCCACGTATGAGTGAGATTATGTAGTATTTGGCATTTTGTGCTTAAATTATTTCATTTAATGTTCTCCAGGTCATCCATGTTGTTACAAATGGCAGGATTTCCTTCTTTTTAATGACTTAATAGTATTTCATTGAGTATATATATCATATATATTTATCCATTTATGTACACTTAGGTTGATTCTGTATCTTGGCTATTGTGTATAGTGCTGCAATAAATATGGGAATGTAGATATGTTTTTGACAAACTGATTTCATTTTCTTTGGATATATACCCACTAATGGGATTGATAGATGATATGGTAGTTTCATTTTCAATTTTTTGAGGACCCATCATACTGTTTGCCATAAGGGCTGTATTAACTAAAATTCCCATCAAAAATTTTAAAAGGTACCCCTTTCTGCAAACCCTTACCAACAATTGTTTTCTTTTGTCTTTTTGATAATAGACATTCTTATTTTGGTATTGATTTGCATTACTTTGATAATTAGTGATGTTGAACATTTTTCCATACACGTGTTTGCCATATATATGTTTTCTTTTGGGAAACATCTGTTCTGGTATTTTACCCATTCTAAAATCTGGCTATTGGATTTCCTGCAATTGAGTCTTCTGAGTTCTTTATATGTTCTGGATATTAATCAATTATCAGATGTATAGTTTGCAAATATTTTCTCCTATTCTGTCAGACATCTCTGGTGATTGTTTCCTTTGCTATGTAGAAGCTTTTAAATGTAATCCCATCTGTCTAGGTTTGCTTTTGTTGCCTGTGTTTTGGGGGTCATAACCAAAAATTCATTACTCACAAAATGTCATGAATAATTTTCATTCATATTTTCTTTTAGTAGCTTTAAAGTATTAGATCTTGCATGTAAATCTTAAATCAATTTTAAATCATTTTTTTGTATACACTGTGAAATAAGGGTCTAATTTCATTCTTCTGTATATGAATACCCATTTTCCCCAATATCGTTAATTGAAGAGACTGTCTTTTCTCATTTGTGTTCTTGGAAGCATTTTTAAAAATAAGTTAATGGTAAATGCATGAATTTATTTCAGGGCATTCTATTCTGTTCCACCAGACTATGTGTATGCCAGTACAATGCCATTTTGGTTACTATAGCTTTGTTGTATATTTATTTTTATTTTAGATTCAAGAAGTACATATGTGTGTTTGTTACATGGACATATCGTGTAGTGGTGAGGACTGGGTCTCAGGCAGTCCATTCCCCAGATAGTGGACATTGTGCCCCACAGGTAGTTTCTGAATCCTAACCCTCCTCCCCTCCCCAACTGGTGTCTCCAGTGTCTATTATTCCCATCTTTGTGATTGTTTAGCTCCCACATATAAATGAGACTATGTAGTATTTGATTTTCTGTTTCTGAGTCAGTTTACTTAGGACAGGGGTCCCTAATCCCCAGGTCATGGACTGGTACTGGTCTGTAGCCCATTAGGAACTGAGTTGCACAACAAGAGGTGAGTAGTGGGCAAGTGGAGCTCTGTCTCCTGTCAGATCAGCATTGGCATTAGATACTCATAGGGGCACAAACTCTACTGTGAACTGCACATCTGAGGGATCTAGATTGTACACTCCTTATAAGAATCTAATGCCTGGTGATTACCACAATTGTCTTCCACAAATCCAAGTCTTGATGCCAAGAGGTTGGGGATCACTGACTTACGATGGTGACCTCCAGTTTCATCCATGTTGCTGCAAAGAACATGATTTAATCCTTTTTTATGGCTGCATAGTATTCCATGGTGTGTGTGTGTGTAAGTGTGTGTGTGTGTGTGTGACATTTTCATTATCCACTGATTTGTTGAGGGGCATTTAGGTTGATTCCACATCTTTGCAATTGTAAATTATGCTGCAAT